>DWLS01002597.1:0-17735 GCA_018246255.1 Pachliopta kotzebuea | reverse complement strand
GATAGTCTAGATAAGTATTGAACTCAGGGTTTATATTTAAAAATCACTTTAGCCACCAACCCGTATTGGGCCAGTGTGGTAGATATCTCAAATTCCCCTAGTATTGAAGCAGACCTATGTCCCGCAGTAGACTGATGATGGTGATGATAATGATGATTAGCCAGTAAAACTTGAACATACATGTAAAGTATTAAAGCGAGTGCATATAAAGCGTCGTATAGTAGAGATTAGATCATTGCTATTGGTAAATATATCACTAACTATCAGGTGAACGTTCTACTTATATTAACGGATAATTAGAAAATATATATCCTGAATCACTCCTGACATATAACAAATTGAAAGTGTATTCTTCCTTTTCTCTACCGTAATACTTTCTTAAAAGGAAAACAGTGGTATAAGTTTATTCAAATTCATCGCAAAATTTCAAGTTTCTTTTTAATTCGACTAAGCCTCGAGACGAGCATAGCATTCACTTAAATATAAGTGATACATAACAACGTAGCCCTGATTAATATGGTATACACAGCACCACATTACGCTTATCATTTTGAGACTTAAGATGATAAGTCTCGTCATCCCAGTAATTTTAGTAACATACAGCACCCTTCAAGCTGTAACACAGTAATGTTTAAACATTACTATTTGGCAGTAGTAATAGGAGCTGCTGTGGTACCTACCTAGACGGTATGTGACAAAAGATATCTACCACCAGATAATACAAAAACTACAAGTAAATTTATACCAACATTTTTTGCAATAACTATAAGGTTTAAATAAATAGTTTATATTGTAACAAGTTAACTATAATATCCTATTCTATCCTAAAAATAGTTAATAATGAATTACTAAACAGGAAGTTTTACTTCTGTATATACTTTAGTATGTGTGAATTTATAATATAGAAGAATAAAAAACTTAAGCTGAAGTTAGTAAAGCTAAAAGATAACTTACTAATAGTAATAGAGGTAACTATGTATGATGGTTGTGACGAGAATTCGGGTTGGATACTGAACCCATCGATTAAGGAGTTGCGGAATTTATTAGCCAAATATCGGTAAGAAATTGCTTCAAATTGATAATTTTTTTTATAAATTTGAACGTTTAATTTTTTTTATACCAAAAACGTTTTGTTCCTACAAAACTGTATAGGCCACTAAATGTATTGACCATTATAAATACTTCCAGTAAACTGATCATAGCTCACTTTGTAAATGGGATGTAACTACAAGCTGTATATCATGAAGAAGCACGAGATCCTTATACTCAGCATTAGCTTCTGGTGAAAGGAATACTTACAGAAATAGCGGAATAACTAGTTCTAGGTGATATATACTATCACTCAACTAGCTCTTGTCTAGTGCGAATAACTGCCTTAATTCTCTCCTTGTGAGAGAAGATATGAACTTAACCTTCATCATTATCATCATGAGCATTAAGAATGTAAGTCTCGTTACCCCAGTAATTGCATTCGCTATAACATCTTTTGAACTGATACACAATAATGTCTGCACAGTACTAGTCATCGGCTGCAAAAGGAGCTGCGGTGGTAACTACCTAGACTGTCTCCTGTGATAGATAACCATTACTAGTAATAAATCATTACTGTACATAGAATGAATAGCTGACTATTTTTATAGGTTGCGGTAGATTTAAAACCAAAATAGGTCATTAACAAAAATTTTTAGTACGTCTAAGATGATCCTAGATTCTAGAACTAATATCGCATGTATTTTTTAGTAGTAAACATTACTATATCGTTATCTAGTAATGTATGAAATTTTCTCGCATTAAGGCGCTGTAGATATTAAACCAATGTAGTATAAGTAAAAAGGATTCACTTTATAAATTGATTTACGATTTTTTTATACTAAAAAGTAGTCAATAATAATCATAAGTTCTTGCTTAGTAAGCAGTATCAGGCTGATGATGATGATGATGAAACAGTTACTATATGAAGACCTCTAATAAAGACAGAGTCAAAGTTTTACTGAGTACGTACGATTTGGCGAAACATGGTTATAGCCAAGATTTTTTACTAGCTTTGGCCAACCAGTGTGGCTATTATAAAACATCCTAAAATTACTTTAAGTTAATTAATTATGTCATAAGTTATTAATGAGGACAATAAATAATTTTTATATATATATCTAAGTATTTATCTAATTGTAATGAAATATTGCTTTACATGTACACACCGATGATGATCGCGCTGACCCGTCCTTTGCGACGTATATTGCTCATCGGATACTTGGCACGATGACCACAGGGTCCACGGCCTGATAACCTAAACCTACATATATATAAACTATGAACAATTAGCGTTTGTCTTGTGTAATTCGAGCCTTACATAGGCGTTAAAGTAGGAGCATCCATGAAGTGAACCCACCAGATCAGAATGGTAGTAGATGTTCCTTTGTAAAAGGCGGATCAGGAAAGAGAGGAGGCGCCTATGGAACTGGTCATTGCAACTACTTGATGACCACGACCAGACTGTCATGATTGCAACGATTAAGATGAGAAGTCTAGTCCAGATATCTCCGAAATCTCTGCCTCTAACGAACTAACAGATATAAAAGTATTTTTATTTCCAGAACTCGTAATGATGATCTTAAGTGTTTTATGGGTGACTATAGGTTATTTATTTTTATATTCGTTCCCCCGCAAAGTTGAAAAGGGAATTTTACCATCTCTTACTCTTTATTTTTTCCTTAACTATTATTTCCTTCTATTTTTCCTTCATGTGGTATTTTTGTTCTTCTATTAGGGTAGCCGGGATTAAAACCTTATGGATGTTCTACTACATTACCAGGGCATGTCCTAAGGAGTAATGAAGTCTTTTCTCCTATTAAATTTATAGTCCAAATGGACTCGTTTGATAGGCACTAAGGTCTAACAAATTCAAAGATTTTTAGTCGCTTTCGACTGACTTGGGCCACATATATTTTACTTTGATAGATCGAAATAGGACCTGATGGTAATTAAGTCAAGAAAAACTATGTTTTCGCTATATTATAACCACAGAACTATCTATGACCTGTATATAGTTATTCTAGTATAATATTTCTACAGCAAGAATCAATAAGCCATACTATATTAATCGTCGGTTAAGGACTTAACCTGACAACAAAACAATCATTTTCTATTAGATATTAATGCTGTAGAAAGGGGTTCGAGGTTTGTGTTGTTTAATTAATTACTTTAACGACGTAGCGTCTGTAACCATTTTTTTTGGTTCATAAAACCCGAAATGTTCTACTTACAATAATAAATATCAGCGATAACATAATAACCTTAAATCAATTTAAAACATCGTAATCAATTATATACGCTAAAATAATTATACCAATTATAACATATAAATGTATGTTTTTTTTTACTTGTCTTATTTTATAATACACTAAAAGTTATGTATATTAATAATTATACATTCGATTGATCGACAAACAAACGAAATAATAAAAATCGATATTGTAACGTCGCGACGCTTACATCAATTAATAACATATTAATATCGATTATAGTATGAAATGTGCTCTTTCGTGAAAAACCGTTGATTTACTAAATGATTACAGTAATAATATCAATTGTAGTTTACCGGTTAAATGATTTTATAGCGTTAATAATAATTTATTAGTCTTAAAATGACTCAAGTATACATAGTTATATATATGACGAAGCGACGAGAACTAGACGTTCACTTAACTGTTTTATTAATAATAAAGTAATACTAGTTAGGATGTTTACACAACACCGTATTGCTTTCATCTGAGACAATAGATATAGTCTCGTTACTTAAGTAATTTCAAAAGCTTTTTTAATTTTAATGCAGTAGTTTTGCTTGTGTATAAGAATTCCTACATATTTTGCCGATAAGTATAAATCAATATATTTACTATAACAAATTTATCATCTATGAAGTATTTTATATTGGTACTTAATTCATTAATACTAAATATGTAATGTGCATAGACAAACTTATTGTTAAGAAAGTATATTAATAAACCCCCTAGGAGTAGAATTAAACAGACAAAGAAGAGTAATGAGTAGAATTATAACAGTGATCATCATCAGCCGATGGACGCCCACTGCTGGACATAAGCCTCTTCCAAAGAATCCCACTCCTATCAGTCCTAGGCTGCTCTTTTCCAGAATTATGACAATATTTAGCTAAAGTTAATATTATGAATTTATACTTTTCTAATCTATTAAGAAATTCAAAAAGGTTATAAGTTTCTAATACCAAATACTTTAACAAACTTTTTATTAAGCTTGTCACATAATATATATATATATATGATAACATATATTAATATAAAAACGCAATTCCGTTATTATCATATCAGCAAATAAAAAAATGCTATTAATTTTGGTTATCTATTTATATAAAATAAACACTAGAAATATCTAGAACATTACTAGATCTAAAGGAAGATTTAAGTGATCAAAGACCTAAACAGAGTTTAAATCATGATCTGTTTTGACAAAAGATATAGTTGATCTTTTAAAGATTACATCCCATTCTTATAAGCTGTCTCATTAGATCTCATTACAATATTTATAGAAGAAAAGTACAAAAAAATATATAAAACAAAACTAAATGTATGTTTATAATAAGTGTATTAATATAAGTAAAGTAATAATAATAAATAACTGTTTACTTACGGGTTAGTTTTAAATCAGAAAAATGAACACGGCATCACTTTCGCACAATTTTATTTCACAAAATAGTCACACAGGTATTGTTAATAAGATCTTTATGCACTTGTCTTTAACACGATTGTTTAACGATGGGAGATAAACTATTTATAGAAGAATAAAGTTTCTAATGCGTATTAGAAAGAAAAAGGGAGTAGTGGTGTTGAGATTTGACAGCAAGTTAATTTAGTTTAAGAGAGGCGCGCAATTGAATTTCTCGGTGCTATTTATTTAAAGGAACGAGACAGAAAGATAATTGTAGATCAATTAACGATCCGCGAATTACGTATCTGCAATTACATAGCACGTGGCGTCATTTTTTCCGAATTTTATTCTTCACTCTCGCGCCGGATATCGTTTTTCACCGATCTCTTTTTTTTTTAACTCCTACCGTCACGTCACTGATGTCATTTTCGTCGCCGCTTCAGTTTATTTTCTCGCGTCGAACGTACGAGCTCTAATCAATAGTCATGTTTTCGTTCGGAGCAATCAAAAAATCACAGACGATCAGCGCGCACTAAACGCGAGCGATAACAGTCATCAGGTTTCGAAAAAACGGAATCGTCACTGGCGGGGAAAAAAAAACGGCGCACCAACGCACACAAGCACAAAATTCTGTCCAATTAAAGATAATGTTTGTGGATATTTTAATAGCGTTCCCCTCCGAAGAAATCCGACACAACCAACTCCCGTTGAATTTAAACACTTAATGATCGGTTGGAGGAAATTGTCCGAGAAACGAACGGCCCAGCGTGTTTCCCTCTCTTTCTATTTAGTGCGTGTCCGCGCCACTTGTATGGGGAGCGCGGCGCTAGTGTCGGTTGAAAGGCGGGGCTAGTTAGAGGGAGGTGTACTCTGTGGGCGGCGCGTGTTTACCATTGGTTGATACAGATGGCGCGATTTTTTTCGTTTGGATGCGAGGAGCGCGCGGGTTGGTACTCGTGGATCGATCGCCGGCGCCTGGGTTGCCATTATATTTTTTATGGGTATTTTTTGGCGGCGCACGGCGCTTTGGTAACCTGTTATACAGGCCACGCCCAGCTGACTTAGTTGATACGTGCAGAGAGAAGAACAAGGGCAATCAATCCAGACTCCGGCCGTAGGCTTTACTAGTTCTTTTTTTACATCGAAGTGCGTTTTTTTGCTGTGACCGTGTCTTCAATTTTTGTGTGCGGTGTCAGTTTTGAGGTTTTCATTGTTTTCCTGACGGAGTAATGCAACATCGAGTTGCCTTTGTCATCTGTATGTAATAATCAAGCAAATTTTTAATATATCACCATTTTATTATTATTGTACAGTCATATAACAATATTACAGATGTAAATTCAGTACATTACAGTCAACATTAGAATTATGTAAAACAATTTAACGTTGATTTGAAATGTAAAATATTTAACGCCGTTTTGTGTTCATGTGAGTTGTAAATCAACCATTTAATTAGCATGAACAAGTTGCACGTTATTTTTAATTCCAAGAGGGATATTAGATACTTTTACAATGTCAACTTACTATTTACTTTATGAGGTTACACCAATGCGGCAATAATGGTAATTTATTTAAATTATTGGAACAATAATCTATAATTTCCAACAGTGCAAAAAATACACAATAACTCCACTTAACCTGTTTTAAAATCAGGCCATTAACAATTAAAAATTAAGTAGAGAGGCTTTAGTTTTATTTCTGATAATGTGCTTCAAATAAATATAACATAATACAAAAGTAAATGTTCATTAACACATAAAATATTTATTCATATAACAATCAAATATTGAAATAATCACATAAATATTAACTATTACTGTTAGTAATAAGTTCCAACTTAACTAAAAAATACTCTTGGGTTAGTAGTAGTATTGTTAACTAATAAAATAAATACTCCGTTCTACATAATTTGAATTACATGTAATATTTACATCACAGGAAAAAGTTAAAAAGATAGATTTCAGTAAAAGTTACATTATAAAAAATTAATTCTATTAAGTGACTATCGATATGAATTTTTTACTGGCTGAATCCCCAATTTTATATGGATAAGGGTGATTTGGATAATACCCCTCTAATACTTCAGGAATTTCAAGCCAAGTTAAATGTCTATAAATTCTAATGTCTCTAAATTATGACGAGGACGATGAATAGGTACTATATTATATTAGATATTACATAAAAAGAATATAAATGCTGTTACTAGTAAAACCACCTTCATTGTATTTATTCAATACCGCCTTTTGTATTATTACTAGATTTTTTGTAATATGATTTGATATCTCCTAAAATATATCTAATTATTAGGGTAAGAATTTTATGTTTATAACAAAGGTATACTATATTAAACTTATATTTACTCATGATCATAATTCATGTAGTTCAGTTCATATAAAGTATCTAATAGGACCTTTCTTTTGGTATCAGAAAGGAGGTATGGGGTTACCAAAGATTTGTACTTAATATAACACCTTTTTTGTCGTAGGGTAATCTTCAAAAGATACCCCGCTTCTGGGGAGAATTGAGGGTTATGTGGGATTTATCCCCACTAAAACCAAAACCCCCTCGGTGGTCATCTTCAGTGCTTTGCGGAAGGCCCCGGGATCTCCTTCGGAACTCACCGGTGCCTCGATATAACCCCTACGGTGCTAAAAGTGCATAAAAAAGTGTGTTGAATGGGGTCCCAAAAAAACTATGGGACGCATCGATACTCTTTTCAACTACTCTGAAACATATTCATGACTATGACTCTTAAGCACCCTCGCTTTATAGAGATATATAGGAGACTACTTTGTATTTGTCATTGTCTCCTGGTTCATTTAATAGCCGATGAAGGACTATCCTTACTTCCAAAGCGTGAAAACCCTAACAACTTTCTAGTCTCCTTCTGCGACACTGGGTTTACATTAGTTACCCTTAATAGGCCCATAACTCGTCATTCATGAATCAGGATCTAGGTCTTATTATGATAATGTAATATATGTTTTTAATATTATACTAGTAATTTAGTAAATCTTTCATACCATAATACATCTTAGACGAGATGTCTTTAATCCCAAAGAGAGGCATTGGAAAAGATATCTTCTAAAGCATGATGAGACTTTTTACTGGTAAAAAACTCCTCTCAATATAAAACAAAAATACAAATTAATCATATTTTTTAAAATCTCTTTTTAATTATACTAAAAGACTAAGAATTTATGTAGGTTTTAACATTCAGTCTTACAAACAAGTTTCGATTCAGCAAAATGTTTACTACATTCATATATGTAATTTTGTATTATCGTTAATATGTCAAATAAATAAATAAATATATATCTGTTACCTTACAAGATTAGAATGTAGCGAAATAGTCTGGAGGTTAATTTTAAGTACTTGAAGACAAAGGTCATGAGTTCGATTCTCTGTGGCATTTACTTATTCCCACCCATCCAGAGTGTTTTTATACTTTATCCTTTCATATCTCCTTAATCGGAAGAGCTATAGACTCTTTATTTCAGGCGTCTATTCTCCTTAACCTGTACTTCATTTTATCCTGAAAGTGTATCCATGTAGCTGTTCCAGTTTAAAAGGTACAAGCGTTACGGAGTATTTAAATCATCGCATCAGTATTTTACGCAGATGCAATCAGGTAATAGACACTAAAACCTCAGAAATAGGACCAAATTCTTTCTATGATACTTTCTAAGAATATCTCTGGAAAACAGAAAGTAGAAAATATAACAATTTAATATAATTGTAATAAATAAGTAGTTTTCAAAGTATTTTCTTCTCACAGTAAAAGATTACACCTGTTTGTTGATAGACCAGTAAATTTATGGTATTTTGAAAATTGGTAAGTTTTTGTTGGAGCCGATGTCCTGGTTGATGATGATCAGGTATTTGTATTTATTATTAAATTTTACATTGTAAGCAAGCCAACCTTTTGCTTGTAAACATCTTGATAGCGTTCCTCAACTGACAGCTGTTGTGGCCTATAACCGATGACGGCCGTAATTTATATAAAGACAATTACATACCCATCCCCACCATCACCCTCACAGCTATATATAACATCAGCAGCTTATTATGTCAATCAACTTTATCAATAATTAACTGCTAAATGTGTTAACTAGTCGTGATAGCCTAGTGGTTTAAACGCCTTCCACTCCGATGATACCGGGTTCGAATCCGACCTGCACCAATGAATTTTTCAATTTATGTGCAGTTAGTATAACAACTAATATCACGTGTTTTAAGACATGTAACAAATCGCGTGATTATAAACCTTAAAAATAAATTGTTAATTAAAATATATATAACGATTATATTAAAGATAACGTTATTCATTACAAGGTCTTTTAAAATACCAAGAAATAAAATGGCCGAGTACAACAACTTCCGCTTTATGAATATCTATCATCATTATTTCAACCGATATATATAATACCGTTTAAATAGCATTGTTATTACTTAATATTATATATATAGATAATATTATAAAACATATTATGTTTAAAAAATTTATAACTTACTGTATATTTCTTTGATATCTTTCAACATATACATATATTATTTAATAATTTCGTCAGTCAACGTCCGCTACTGGATATAAGCCACCCCCAATAGTAATGGGATTTGGGCCGTCTCCCACCACGCTGTCCCAATGCGAGTTGGTGTGGAACCAGAGCCTCGTTTGTTGATTAGCGGCTGCACCACGAGCAGGTGAGCTTGGCTGGGGTCCCGTGAGTTGTTGTATGGGACCCTTTACACCTCGTTGAATAATTACACATGATATTTTAACACAACAAACAAACTAAAAGGTTTATTATTTGAGTACATTTTTTTAGGTGACGAGACGAGCAAGATATTCACCTGATGGCAAGTGATACGCTTGTCTATAACAACGCGGCTCTGGTTAAGATAATATACACAGCATCATATTACGTTAAGCATCACTTATGTTAAGACTCGTTACCTCAGTAATTTCTCTTGATTCTAACATCCTACAAAACGGAACTCAATAACGTTTATTACCGTTTGTCGGCTGCAATAGGAGAGGAGGTGGTACCTACCTAGACGATCTCCGGCAGAGACCTATCACCAATAAGTAATAATAACCTAATATAAAGTTTATTTTAAAATACTATATGAAAATATTTATATAACTTGACGTGGCGACGAAATGAGCTATGCGTTCACCTGATGGTAAGTAATAAACTTGCCCATAACAACGTGGCGCTGGTTAAGATACACAGCACTACATTTCCCAGAGACAGTAGATGTTAAGTCTCATTACTCCAGTAATTTAACTAACTATAACATCCTTCAAGCCGGAACACAGTAATGTTTACATATTACTGTGTGGCGGTAGAAATAGGAACTGTGGTAATACCTACCTATACGGTCTCCGACAACAGATCTATTATCAATTTAATATATAGTTAGTAATAGTATACTAAAACTATTAATATGCAAAGAAAATATATTAAATTTTACTTCACTTTTATCAGTCCATAGCAATACACAAATTCTATGTCGTATTTCCTCATGACTGAGGGTTTCGGTCATCATGTATAGTGAACCACACGATGATTTTTTTGTCAGTTATAACGGAGTGGTGTTGCCATTGCCTTCTCCATTTCACATACTAGTACAACCACGGATGGTCATCACATAGATAAATACGTTTCCACGATGTTATCCTTCACCGTCAACATACAAATATATCCATTAAAGTTGTATTAACTCATAATTATACATTTAACTCATACATTCACCGGAAAATTATTGAAATCTGTGAACAAGTCTGAACCTAATTTGCGGGATGAAAAAGAAATATAATGCCCATATATTCGAAGCGTTAATGTTACACATTTACGTGTAAACGAAATAATACTTTGTAAAAATAAATTAACCCACATTTCATTACACAGAGAACATGGAGGTGTTTACGTGAAATTATACTTAATAGCGAACGCACGACGCTTTGCTGAAACAGGAATTTAATCAAGTTATGGAATTAAATGTAAAATTGTTTATACGGAATTCTTTACGTAACTTGCATTAAACTAAGTTATACTTGGAATACTACAAGTAAAAACTGAAATATAGTATCTTTTTAACTAGCTTTTTTTAGTCGCGAAGAAAACCTTCGAAAGATACTCTGCTTCTGGGGAGAACTCAGAGTTATGTGGGATTTATAACCACTAAAACCTCTTCGGTAGTCATCCTCAGTGCATTGCGGAAGACCCCGGGAGCTCCTACGAAACTCACCGGACCTTCCCTGCACTTCTGAGCACATCCCAGGGAGAGCTGTTACTCTCCCCAGCATAGACAGTATGCTACGACAAAATACGAGACCATTTCGTACTTGTCGTCCGACCCAAGTTTACTTCGTGAGCATTGAAGGCCTCCACCCTCAAAGCCCGCAAACCACAAAACCCTTTCGGTCTCCTTTTACGACAGGCAGGGCTTACCCTAATCCTATTCTTGATAGCCCGAGACTACAGTGTTAATCGTTTTAGCCACCTGATACTCGCTCGCAACTTATCTATGATTGGTAGTAAAGACAAGTAAGTCAATCATTTCTTAACGGCTGAACCTTATTCTGTAATGATCCCTTATGATGATCTGATGACCGTCTTTTGGGTATACAGCTCGTCTAATGCTAGACACACGGATCACGGGATCCACGGCCTAGTAACCTAAACCTATCCTAATGTTGCTACTGCTTCTGGGAGTGAAGCTATCTGAGGTTGAACCGAGCTTTTCTATTTACAGCTTTTGTAATCTTTTATACAAACCTAATCCGTTGGATTGAGCAGTGCTAAAGCAATAGTAAAGATCCGAAGGAGGTTGACCTATGCTATAAGAAGAGATCCTGCATCCGAAAATGGTGATGAAAATCCTAAAACTTTGATAAAATGTAATAAAATGAATCCTTTACTGTTTAAGAGATAGAATTTTATTTAGAAATCAATGCATGTTTATAAATCTGGAGCTTAATGCTAATAAGCGACTATTTGATTTAAATGAAAACAAATTACCGCTTATATCATCATCAGAAATGTAGATGATGATATAAATGCCCAGGCCTGGATGCGAAAACCTTTTCTATTTTTTCGGAGGGAAATCTTCGAAAAAATACCTTGCCTTCTCGGGGGAAATCAAGATAATGTGAGGATTTTTACCCACTAAAACCCCCACGGTAGTCGTCCGCAGCATTTGGAGAGGTAACGGGATCTCCGTTCGGAACACAACAGCAGACTCTCTAACGCTATGCTGGCATAGCCCGTCCCAGGGACTGAATTATGTAGTCCCAAACACCTGCATATATACTGATACGACGGTTGGACACCACATCCAGCCATCGTCCTCCTCGGAGTCGTTTAGAGAGCGATGAGAACCCCCATCCTAACAACCGATCTCTCCTCTCAGCTTGCTTTTGTACCATAACAGTTTTACAAAAGGCGACTACGGTCATCCACTTAGGACGCGAAAAACCTTATCACAACCAAACTATAACCACGACTGTACTGCCTAGATAAACTGTGCTGGTTTCCAGATTATAATTAGTTTTCACTATTCTACTTTAATGTTATAACAATAAATTAAAAGAAAAAACTTCACAAGAGAGTCTCACAAGGCTTAAAATTAAATTAGACTTTTAAGACAGATGAATACAAATATATAAACTATGTATACTAAACACATGTCAACCGAATCCGTAACGGGTTCACTTTCGTTATAATTGAAAAAAAAAGCTCACATACACACAAAAGCTGTTATAACGCAATAAGCAGTAATAGTGCTTGAAGCGGCTTTATAGCTCAATAAAACCGCGTGCGGGTGCGCCGGCGCCTTTTACCGAAACCGAATCGTTCCTAGAAGCGCTAATAGGGTTTACTGTTGAGTTCAATTTTTTATGTTTTTTACGATTTTATTGTTTATTTATTTTACTAAGAACTGTGCTTTATTAGAATTTCTTAATTGTTACGTAATAAACAATTATGCGCCCTTTAACACAGGGACTAACGAACCAAACTAATTTTATAACATTTAAACTTTTAAAACCAGCAAAATTAAAACAAATAATACTTTCCTAGTAATTTTTATATAAACTTATATAAACAATTATTAGCTAGTCAAAATAAATATATAAATAGCAATTAAAAAACGATAGTAAATAAAATAATTGTATAATGGTCTACGTCTATATTTATTCGATGAGGCGACGAGATGAGTAAGACGTTCATTTGATAGTAAGTGATACGCTTGCCTATAACGTGGCGGTGGTTAAGATGGTATACACAGCACCACATTACCCTGATCGTCCATCAATCAATCTCGTTACCTCAGTAATTTCACTTATATACCCTTCAAAAATGAACACAGTAATGTTTGAACATAACTATTTGACGGTATAAATAGGAGCTGCGGTGGTACCTACCTAGATGGTAACAGGCAACAGTGACCTACCACCAGTATAGTTTTCATGTTATCGCTTATATTCTGTTTTATCATAATTAACTACTGACGGTATTTATCCGTTACTGCAACTCCTATTGCAGCAGACAAATAGTACTGTGCAAACATTACTTCTTCCGATTTGAAGGATGTATGCTAGTGAAATTACTAGAGTAACGAATATCACTATGTCTAAAAGCAATAAGCGTAATGTAGTGATGTGTATAACATTTTAACCTCCGCCACGTTATTATAGGCAAGTGTATCACTTACGATTAAGTGAACTCTTTGCTGGTCTTGTTGTATAAAAAAATATAATCACTTAATATTCTAACATATGTAATACGTTAACGTTTCTTATCTTAAATAGGTCCTATTGTTAAAGGGACCCGCTGCGGTCACAAATTGTTAAGATGTCCCAACAAAAAGGTTCAGTTCACGCCTCATAAAATAGATAAGGACCTATTCACACAAATCGGCAACAAACTATAAATGTCACGAGACAATAAATAAACTACCAAAAAAAAGGAGAAACAATCGTAAAACATAACCGAACTTCATCAACTCCCGTTCAGAGCGGAACCAATTAAATTACCTGATAATAGGTAACTAGTTACCATCTTAACTCCAATGCAGGTTAATTAATAATCAAATTTATCGTAGAAATATTAGTAGGAAGTAATTTATTACTAATTAAAAATGTTTATGGGGTAAATACCCACAGTATCTAGAACATCTGGTGAAAGCCACTGGATGAGGGTAACGCAGGATCATTCAGCATGGAGACCCCGGAAGGAGGCGTTTTTCCAGCATTATAATAATAATGCTAAATTGTTAGAAATTTTTTACAAGTAAATACATATAACAGTAGAAAATGGACACCACTTGGCTTAGGCCCGTGGTGTTTATTATAAACCGAAATCCCGTCAGGATTTTGAAAAAAAAATACCAAATAGAAATAATAATGCTAATAGAGTAAACAAAAACAAAATGACGTGATGGTGAATAATTGTCGTGTTGGTGGTACATACCACTGAACTAGTGCATAAACATACTGTATTCTAGTAAAGTATTGTAGTTATTGGGTTAAAAAGATTTAACTTCTCCCGTGTCAAGTGGTGCAGTAGTATGTAGCCAACCATCCGGAGTAGGATCAGAAGTCACCAAGTACCATAATGTTGTATATTTTTGATATACTTATTGCATTAAAAGAGTTCTCCTTCCTCATCAAAAAATTATTTTTTTTATATACTTCCGGAACCGGAAGTTGACCAAAATCTGTGTAACGATAAAGATCGTATATATATATATCGCAAAATTGATAGAGAAACGAAGTTTCTCAGCCCAGGGTTTATTATATAGTAAATTTATTACTTAGCCCCTAAGTGCTAGGATGTGCAGTACGTCCAGCCATAAATTTAAAAGTGCATTTGCAATAATACATTTACGAAGCTATAAAAATTTTAAAAGATAAAAGATAGTAATAAACCATGATGGTATTAATATTTATATTAGTAGTAAAAATATTTAAACATACACTATTGAAAGAATTGCATTTGTTGCAGTATAACATGGTCTTGAATCAGTTAATAGTATAAGCTCAATTCTAGCTCCTAACCAGGTGGACCCTCGATCTGGTCAAAGTCGGAAACAGCTGGATACAGACAGCAAACAACCGTTCGCGAGATCATTAAGAGAGGCCTATGCCCAGCAGTGGGCAGTATCTAGCTAATAACGCAATATTATATTTTTTTCTCTCTCAATATGATGATACGATCAAGTCGTTCACCTGATGATAAGTGATACGCTTGCCCTAAACATGACGCTGATTAAAATAGTTCACAGCATGGCGATAAATGACTTTTGAAGTATTGCGTTAAGTCTCGTTACCGCAGTAGTAACATTAGTACGTAACAGATAGATAAACATTATATTAACATACTGGTGGTAGGTCGTCTAGGTAAGTACACTGCTGGGAATGGGACTTTTTTTCACGAGGACAGTTAAAAGAAAATATGAGAGAAATAAATCATCATCAGCTTATTGACGTCCATTTCTTGGACACACCCTCCCCTCTTTGATAGGATTTGGGCCATATTCCACAACGCTGGCTCAATGGGTATTAAGGTGGGGAGAAAATACATAATAATTATTTTAGTAAAGTGTGACTGTATTTTTAAAAGTTTTTAGTTAAAGAAAACAATGATTAAGTATATGTTTAATTTATAACCTATTTTTTTATACTTCGTACAACATTTCTAGAGTGTAAATACATAATTAAAAGAGACCGCTTTCGCTATACTATTTAGCATTGTACATCATTTTTTTATAAAGGCAAAATGACAATCGAAATGAGTCGGCTCTTTGCAAATTTTTTTGCGTCAATAATAGGATTCTATTCATCCATTGTTACGGGGGGTCCGGAGTGCCTCTTAGCGATTTTTTTTCTTTCTGGCACAGGTGAAGTTGTGCCCGATTGAAGGGGGTACTCTTTTGTTAATTTGTTTTGGATTATTGTTAACTAATGTTCAACATTACGCTAAAGTCGTCGTCAATGTGAAATGTCACCTACGTTTAAGGTATGGACCAGTTATTTATAAAAGAAAAGGTATCTCCTTTAGTTTCTAGTTAATTTTAAGGCTCAAAATTATTTATTGGATAAAGCTTTTTGGTATTTTATCTGTTTTAATTGTTTTAGGTATTCTAAAACTCTGTAATTGTTAAAAAAATTTGAAAGACTTTTTATATGAAACGTCATTACTGATGATGTAAGTTTCGAGCAACATATGCTCTATAAATACAGTTTTGGATGATTTTTTCATTTGATCTTTAAAATCTAGATTAGTACTAGGAAACTTGTAAGAAGAATAATTACTATCAGAAACTTGTTTAGTAATAAAGTAAAGGTTTCTATAATAAAGAACTTTAGAGTACGTTCATCCCGTCCCATATTAACATGATCTTTCTTACTTATCTCCTCCAACTTTGCTATATTCTTGCGATAGACTTATTTATATAACAATTACAATGTTTAAATAGTCATTGTCATGTCTCTAAAGTATCGGTTAATGGCTATTCAGATATTTACACTAATCCGAACACAATTTGACAAGTTTGTGCAAGTTTTGTCACATTATTCAACATAAAAACTATTTTTTTCATGAAAACCTTTTATATAAGTAATAAATAGGATGTCTTTAGTATCTAAAACTTAATTACCAAATATTACCCAAATTATATATCAGGAGACTGGTGAAAAGGAACTATTTGGAATCACGAGATTAGGTTACCTTATCTGTTTTTACTGTTTTTTTTGAATTTTCATTTATTTGTATATAAATAATATTTACCTTCTTTTGAATTAATGTATAGAATTGTATGTATAAGTAAGTATGTGTAAGTATCATATAAATACTAGTATTATTATTCTAGCTTAAAATATATTTTTCAGACTTCACCTACCACAGCATCTCCCACCTCCTAGGTTGACCGGCAGATAATGCCTGTAGGCATTAAGTCCGCCTTTTGGACCCTTATTATAGTTGTGTCGATAAAGTTTTTAAAAATTAAAAATATACTGTGCTAAAAATGGAAGAGTTATAAATAAATAAAATCGACACATACTTTAACACACAAACAACCGTTTAGGTTAACTGTTCTGAAAACGGTTAGTTTAACAATTGGCTGTCGTATTACCGGTAACTGGTATGCATGTTTGCACTAATGCGTACAAACGGCGCTAACAATACAAAAAGGACGCAATTGCAATGAATTGAACGAAACGATGCTCCTCCGCATTCACAGTGGAAATTATGGGAACAGCACGCGATGCCCACGATCATTGTTGTTTTAAATCGAGTGATGAGTAAAGTGTTCACCTGATAGTAAGTGATACGCATAATCAGAGCTATGTAATGGGCTAGCCATTACATAGCTCTGATTAACATATTACACACATCACTATATTGCGTTAGATGCGGTGGTAAGTCTCGTTAACCCAGTAATTCTACTAGCTTTAAATGAGAACATAGTAATATTTACACAGTACTATTTGTCGGCTGCAATAGGAGCTGCGGTGGTACCTAAATAGCCTCAAAGTATATACAACGATACATACCAAAAACATCTTAAATTAAGCAACACTATTTGAGTCTAGATCATAATGAATTTCGATATAATTAAAGACTAAAATGTTTTGAAATATAAAAGGTTTCGACCTAAAACTAGGTTTGTGTCAATATCAAAATGTTTTCTGAGAAACAAATTAGTTTTGATTCAATATAAGTAAAGTAATACATTTTTTCGGGAGATTTTCGGTCATAGAATTTAGAGATTTTGACTTTTTTCAACTTCGGTATACTATCTTAATTACTTACTACTATCTTAATTCAAGACATGTACTTATATACTTGAGATTAAGAGATTAGTTTATTATTTGGCTCTTATTCCATTAATACTTTTTTCTCTGTGAATGATAATGTAAAGTTTGTTAATATTTCGCTATAATTTTAACTCATATATAACAAAACAGCGAGCTATGGAGAGGGCTATGCTTGGTATTTCTCTGCGTGATCGAATCAGAAATGAAGAGATCCGTAGACGAA
>DWLS01002596.1:0-17738 GCA_018246255.1 Pachliopta kotzebuea | reverse complement strand
GGTTAAGGGTCAATGCTTGACCACGATCCCACCTGGTGTTAAGTGGTGATATGGTCTATGATGATAAAGCGCATTGACCCAAAAACGTAAATTAGAACACAAAGTAATTAATCGAAAAGAAAAAAAAAATTTTTTCGGAGCGACAATCAATAGACTGAAAGCGGTTTTGTCTGCAGCCGAATTACATTTTTCTTTGCAAGAAATTGCCAATATTTCAAAAGAAATGATGATCTGCTGGGGCAAGGTCCGCGGATTATTAGTGTTGGTGACATTCCTATCACAGCTCTAATTTTGGCGACTGTCTTGTTATGAAGCACTAGTGAGCAATTATTTAAGGGCTACCTTTCCTATCAAAATTTACTCCACCGCGACTCGTTTTTCGAACTCAGAGTACGGAATTAGGTTAAGGTAGAATTTACATATATAAGTATATCTAATGAATTATCTCTCCCCACTTATATCTCTGTCCATCTCTTCATCACTCCCCTAATCCTCTTCCTTCGGCTTTCTCCTCTCCCTTATATCTTTTTTTTAATATTCAGCTCGCTGAGTCCGGATCCGCGCTCAGATCTCGATGTAGCATTCGCGGGTAAAATAGTGGCAGAAAGCAAAAACATCAAACGAAAAAAAAATTAAAGTTTACAATACATATTTGCTGTAATCTTCTGGTTAGATCTCAGGAACTAGATTTTTTGAGATCAAAGTGGTCAATTTAACAAAACATCAATTTAATACGTAACCTTATATAAACAGGAAGCCGTTGAATGCGAGCAGCGCAGAATCAAAAGCCTTGAAAATCTTTGAAGGAGAGCTTATATTTAGAAAGAGGCGTTTCCAGTTGATGATATATATGCATATTCTACCTTCAATAATATCGATGTTTTTTGAAATAAATAAAAGAAATAAGGGTTAAAATATACAGGTATGTATGAGAAGTTTCTTCCACCTCTGCCATTTATTTTCTTTTTATACTTTATACTTATTTGTTAAAAGATTAGTAAAGTAATGAAAATAAAGGAAAGTTTCGTATTATAACTTTATTTTTTCTCCTCGCTATACATGCAAGTTGAACGACAAAACAATTCTGAATATTGCTTGTTTCACGTTATAATCGGTTACAATGTCGATTAATTTTTATTATTCGGCCCTTATAACAAACATGTTTCATGACTAATGGTAACATAGGGATATTTACAAAAACAATACGCTAACAGATTTACACTACTACCAGCCAAAGTAACATTGTTAGATAAATTTACAAAAGTAATGTACTAATTATATTCAATTACACATGAGCCAGATTGGTAAGAGATCTAATAAATATAATAAAACAAACGCGCCACAGACACCGGAAGTAGACACAAATGGCACAACACTTATAAATTTAATATTTTTTTTATAACATCAATAGGCACTTGTTGCACATCCGTCGACTTGCCTCATTATTGCTAAGCGTTTCAACTTATCAGGATCAAATAAATTGTCATTTGGTCCCTTACCAACATGGAGTTAGATGAATAATGCAAATGAATTTTGAACTATTATCAGGAAGACATTGCATTGAAATATCTAAGCAAATCATCGAACCCATAAACCTATTACTAAGTTAAAGTTCTTTTTATTATCAATAAAGCAATAGCTCACTACATCGGAGTATCAACATATACATTGCCGGCCTTCAGCACAATATAATTTAGTAAAGACCATTTCATTAATATATATATATTTAAAAAAATATTATACAATCTTTTACTCTGAAGTTTTGAGGTCATTAAAATAATTTTTAAGTTAAATCTTTGACTACATGCAAAATAAATGTTTTGTTTTTAATGACTATGTACAATTATTGTTTATTGTTAAATCAAATCTTAGAATATAGGAAGTTAGTTTGTTGTAAAAATACAATTTTTTAGTAAATTTTTTGGAGGTGCGATTAATTTATTAGGACAGAAAATTTCTATCATTTATACTTGATGTCGGAGGAACGTCATAAAGCTAATGACACTAGCGTTAAGCCAAAAAAAGTATTTGTCATAGACATAACATGAATTCCATTTCAACCGTGAATATATATTACTAGTATTTTTAAGATAACACATCATTAAAGTTTTATCCTTCATTGTAACATAGCGAGAAAATGTTTCTTTTTTTAATACACATTTGTAAACTACCCCCAAAAGATTTTAGAAAGTCATTAATGACCCGCGTAATTAGCTTTACCAGTTAATAGAAAACAAATAAAAACTATACAAATTAGGTAAAATTAGGAAAACATTTATTTCATATAACATTTTCGAAAAAAAAAGAGAAAAATAATAATAATAAAACAATAAAAAGTAACTAATAATAACAGCGCCAATTAATTGATAATAATAAGCTTAAGGCAATTGATAAATTTACCGTAACTTTTTTATGTTCATTGTAATAGGCGACATGTTGACGACGAAAACTGAATTGCCAATATATTCAACTATAAACAAGGCAATGAAAAAAAATATAATAGGAATTATTTTTCACAGTTCCGTGGAAATTATAAAATATAACAACAAAAAAGTTATTGATGTTTCGGCCACAACCAACAAACGGCGTTAACCACATGCAGTTATTTTTAACTAATCACTAAAGATTTCGCTAATAAAGTATTATTTGTACACGCTAACAATAGTACCGCTTAGTTAATAACTCCAAACTTAACACAAGCTACGGTAATTTAGAATATTCACGGTCTCCCGTTAGCTGAAGTTACCTCACCGCATGCACCCGCCATATTGTATCAATGAAACGTCAAAACCGTGCACCCGCCATGTTGTGTTATAGAATTGTAAACACATTAGTTATTCACCAAAACCAAAACTAATTAAAAATAAAACTATAAAAAATATAAATCATGCGAAAATTAGAAACATTAATTATTATTTTTTACTTGAATTTAATTATTCCGTAAACATGTTTTAGTTGTTCTCTAAATTAATATTTTGTATGATGCTAATAAATTTTTATAGCTTTATAATAAAAAAAAATTGTTAAAAAACTTTGCCAGCATGGTGGATACATAGCCTTGACTGTATTCTTGTGAGAGAAGACACCCTAATGGGAATTTATAGGCCTATTCATTATAGTTGCAAGTTTGTTATAGTAAACCATTTGAAATTTAGTTAGTTTCAGTGAGCCGTATCAGCTGTAATGAAATGACGCATTAGATTCTAAACTAAGTTTAAATTAGTAATATTTTTTTTTCATTTAATTTAAAAATAGAATGCACTCAAGTAGTAGACTAAATAGCGTCGCATGGAGTCAAACTATTTTAATGCAGACTAAGCAACTGTCTCTATTTCCTCTTGTAACGGTGTCGTTGGGTCGGGTGAGCCCAGGCCTTTGGGAGGTGCACTAGTATAAGGTAAAGTTTTCAACTTCCTCGCCTCCCGCCTCTGCTTCTTCTGCTGCATAACAAGCCGCAGCTGTTCCAATTTACACTTAGTCTTTGAATTTTCCATAGCTAAAGTCTTTGCCGTGTCACATTTCTTGCACATTTCGCCAGTGATCGATTTACTAGCACATGATGGACACAAACTTGTATCTAGGCGAACGCAATGACATTCTTTAATTTTACACGAGCAGTGTTTTGCCCCTGCCTCCGACGTCGACGGCGTGTGACCGTCGCACTGGCCGAAAGAGCAAGATGCCTGAGTGCAAGTGCATTTCTTTGAGTCGTCGGCTAAACCCAGAGAGCAAATGTGTTTGGAGTCCTTCTGCAACGAAACAGGATTTAAGTTCAATTTTTGAAAGTACATAAAATATTATTTATTTATAATGCTTCATGCACAAAACAATAAGTACACAGGCAGACTTAATGCCATATGGCATTCTCTACCAGTCAACCTTTGGGCGTTACAAGAGCAAAGGCGTAGGTGCGAAAAAACAAATAGAAAGAGGAAGAAGACTGTTATATAAATTTAAATAGAAACAATAAAATATATATAAGTACACACAATACATACATACATACACACATACATATATACATATAAATACACACATGCAAATATAGATGAACATATATATACTAAAGAGCACGAATATGCATAACAATAGAACACCTACAACAAATATATAGATATTACTGAAAGATTATATCAAACAACATACATAAATGCTTATAAATATTAGGATTCTGCCAACTGCTTCAGGTAAAACTCGCGGACCCTGCGCTAAAAAGTACCGCTCGTTTTGGACAATCTGATCTCTAAAGGAAGAGCGTTCCAAAGAAGAACAGCCTGGATATTGAAAGAAGAGTGGACGAAGGAAGATCTATGAGAAGGACAAAGTATCAAGTAAGATCGGAGATTTTTGTCATGATTGCTGCAAAGATATTGAAAGAGGGAGGAAAGATAGGCGGGAGAATTAGAATAGTGCAGTAGAGAATAAAGCGTACACAAGGCCCGTACGGAACGACGCTGTCGTATTGGCAACCAGTGCAGCATAAAATATTATATTAACCAAAACCCCTAAAACACAAGTACTAAGTTAATATTTTATAATTTTAACTGACTAGATAGAGCAGTCGCATATAACATGAAGGATCGTGAATCGATTCGGCGGCCACTATGCAGCGGGGGTATTTTGTAGGCGATTGTTGTTGTGTTTCCCAACCTTTTTGGTCCCATCTCCCACTTTTGAGTAAAAATGTTTTCTGTGTCCCTCTCAGACCTTGTGATTTTTATCCAATGCTCCCCAAATACAAAAAGTAATTAATTATCATAGTTAATATGTTTCAAGTTTCAGATTGCATCCATTAATGACAGAATTGCCCTACCTGAGGGCCAACGCTCCACCTCGGGAAACAATGGTCTAGCTACAATCTTTAAATTGATAATCAACCACTTCATAACAACATTTGTGTTCCAGCTGTCAATGTGATGTTAGCATTCTGGGTGACCACGCTACACCATCCAATCTCATAGTCTCTCCAAATTATGGTCAAGTATTAGCCCATTGTTAATTTAAAAATACCAATTATAAGTCTCTGCTGAAGGAGCCTGTCAAGGTAGGTATCACCACTGCTCCTTTTCTGCCACCAAACGGTAGTGTGGTGTTAATTTTTTCCGGTTTGAAGAGTGCTGTAAGCTGGTGAACTTACTGGGATAATAAGACTTAACAATCTATGTGTCAAGGAAACAAACACAATTGTGGTGCTTTGTATATCATCTTTACTAGTACTACATTGTTATGAGCAAGTGTAAACTTCGTAATGACTTCATAAAATAAGAATGTAAATCTTCACAGTACACGTATATTAGTGTTAATTACTATTAAGAAAAATCAGTAATTCTCATTACATATGGTTTACACATATTAAATTATATAATAACATCATATTTGTGTTATGGAATAAACAGTTACACTTGTGTTGTACAAAATTTAAAATTTACATAACAGTTCATACGTTTATAACACAAACATAAAATTTAACTTACTAGAAGGTTATGCCCATGAGATCACATCTTTCAACATTGAAATATCATATGTTACATAGTAGCAGTTTAATCAATTATATTTGAATGGAGTAAACTTAACAAATATATGGATAACATACCTGCGCCAGAGTAGGAATAGGTGGCGACGCGCACAATAAGTCATTCAATATGTGAATAATGGTTGATATATCCCGCTTTGGTCGACCGTATCTGAAATGCAAATGTTGTGTGTTACCTCTACTGTACTGAATAGAAACAATATTCGATACAATGCTGTGTTGTTGAGGTGACCATACTGTTACACAAAAAATTAATATTTGCAAGAAAAGTGAGTGTGTTAAGAAATTATGAAATTATATAATAAATATATGTTGATGTTACCTATCACACATTTTTCATGGGTTTTGATATCATGATTATTATTTTGGAAGTCAACAATATCTTTCATTCCCAAACTACATACAAAAAAGTTTAATTTCTAATAACTATCTGCTAGCAAATATCCTCTCTTCGAGCTTTCCCCCACAAAGTGAATATCAAAACTATCTGAAGATCACACTCACCAAACAAGAGTTGGCATATAAATGTCGAGAAAAGTTTAAGTCTAAGATGTTCTGTCACACAAGATAGATCAATTTTAAATAAAAGCAATAATTATAAAAAAATAAAATTATAAATGTCACATTAATAAACAATGGAAAGATTATAAGTCTTCAGTTTTAAAAATCAACATAAATAGCAAGTGAAATTGCTTTAGATAACATATTTAAAAACAACTTACCTATCTTGTAAAGCGGGGTTGAGTGTACCCGAAAAGGTCCCTGAATAAATTCCTTTACCATGATGCTTCATGGATTCTATCACAGCTCCTGGACCAATTTTCGAGCGTACTGATTCTTCGGCCACTCTGAGATCTAGTTTATTTGTTAACACATCCTTGGACAACCTTTTTAATTTCTGTGTTAAATTTTTTGATGCTTCAATGAGGGCTTTTGTATCAACCGGTGGGGTAGGAGAGGCGTATTGAGGTTTTTTCTGTACTTCAGGAGCTTTGAAAGCTCCTGATTTAGAAGTAGATGGTACAGCATTATCATCAATTATCACAGTGTCTGATAATGTTCCAGATTTCTTGACACTTGCTATAAATGGTTCAGTTCTAGAGGTAGAAGGTTGTGGTTGGGATCCTGGTTGCTGAAGCAGCTGTGTTTTCTTCTTGTGCTTATTAACCACAGATTGCATAAACGCCTTTTGTTTATTTTGTCCAATAGGGTGTTTAAACTTTGAGGTTTTATGTAGAAGATACTGAAAGCGTTTATTCTTTAATGGCTCATTTAAACTTTGGAATGAAGGTAATGCTCCATTAGGAGCTTCTTGACTACCGTGACTTGTTGTAGCTAAATTTGATATCTCACGATCCATCATGGATTCATCTTGCTCCTCAAACAGGCCCTTATCTATTGCACTGTTAAATAAATTCTCCATGGGATACTCATCTATAGTGTTTTCAGCGAGAAATGAACTTTGGTCAGCAAAATTATCACTATCATCACTAAGAGAACTCTCTGGTGTAGGTGATAATGTAGATGAATATGTTTTATCACACACAGCACTTGCTGATGGGGCAACATCATTAGGGAGGTTATTACTTGATAATAAATCTATTAAACTACTTTTTACTGAATTAGCAATAATTTGCTCTCTATTCTCTGCGACGGATGCATCCAAAGGACTAGAGACTAAGTTAGAAAGTGACTTAATAGGTGATTGCTCATTTTCTAAAGATGTATTACCTAAACTTGACATTTTACAATTTGTTACATCTATTTCTTCTTTGTTTGACTCAGTTTTAGAAAATTTTTCTTCAGCAATTGTACGGTATAAATCAAAAGCATTTTGTAGTATTTCTAAGTCTTGTTTTTGTAACACTGGAGTAGGGCTTTCGATTTTTGTTTTATCACAGTCAGCATTAATTTCATCACTTTTAAAAGACTTCCGAGAAATGCTTTGTAAATCAGGAGATTCTACACGATCATATTTTGTACATGTTGAACTGGAAGTTTTAGTTGGAGTAGATGTCCTTAAAGATCGTGCACTACTAGAAGATCCTGAATTTAAAGTAGATAACTGTAACTGGATGAGCATCATGTGATCACCAAGCCTCATTGTCAAGTTCAATGGTGATTTGCCACTTAAAAAGTCATTAACTTGTGTGTCATTAAGTGATTCCAATGCTTGCATCACAGAATTTTCAGGCCTCTGGCTCTGTGAATGAGAAAACACTATAATAAAAGAATGCATATAGATAAATGCAAATGTCAGTTTGTTCAAATGATATATTAAATGACAAATTAATACCTATCTGTTGTATTATGAAACACGTGATTATCATGATACATTGAATATTACGAAATAACTTTATGTGCTTACCAGGAGACCAGTCTCAACACTCGGCAGCAAAATCACCCTCGATCCGTCCAATAACCCATTTTCCTCCAGCGTGCCGTCCCTCAGTTGTCTGCGAATACCAAACCATTTATCACAACAGAAAGGACGCGAATGCGTCATCGTATCGACGCAATTATTTCCGTGATACCTTCTGTTTAACAACAGAAGTTTGGCGTCTGACGCCACACTTACCTTTCTCGATACAGAAGACATATTCGATCTTTTGACACCTTCAGCTTTTTCGAAACCAGCTTTTTGAGATGTTCTACTGTATTTTTACCGTTCATGCTGACAGAGAAATTACCACCAGTTGTAGTCTGTATATTTAGCGTTATGTCCGTAGAATGGGGTGAGCCACACCCGTACACTTCTGTTCCAGTCGCACGTTCCATATTTTGCACATATATTACACTAGAATTTTCGTATATCAATGAAACAGTGACACACAACTTATCTAAGATTACACAGCTATTTTATTGCAGGATAGAAATAACAGGGTCACACGCTAGACCCCCAGATTTGATGTGGCCGTCGGTGTGACCAATCTCTATCGCCGATGTCCCGTTATTTTTTTTTCTTTAACAGCTGATGCGAAGCGATGCTTTCTATGCGCTCCGTAATGTTCGCGTATTAAAATGATTCAAGCGATTTGTTTTTCATTTTAAAATAGTAACAGAAATGTGTTTTTCTGTGTAAACCCATAATTTATTTAATTTAATTAAAACAATGAAAAATTGTAAAAATAAAGTTAATCTCAACAATTTATTGCAAGAACCTTGTTATTTCTTTTGCGTGTAATGGACTGCTAACGTCATTGTGTATTTACGTCATATGACGCTAAAAGCATTAAGGAAGTGGGAAATTTAAAATTACAATAGAATGTTGTGTTAATACACGTTAAGTATTGATCCTTCATACAAGTAATTTCACATGTATTGTCAATAAATAAAATTTAAATATTTATTGTCGTTTGTAGTCAAATGTCATAAAAACATTTAGAGATTTAAAATAACTTTTTTAACACATTGGATATGATCTATTATTTATTTTGGATTAATTCAATGTTTATATTATCTTTAGTACATGCACATGTTTCAGTTTCCTTCAACTGGCTTTGGAAAATCATATTAAAAAATAAGATCTGTACTTTTCTATTTTTCTTTTTCGAATTTGCAGATTCTTCGTATTTTGTAACGAAAATTGTGATTTTTCCTAATTTAATATCAGAATAAATTCATCTTTGAATATTTAAATAAAGAGATTCTTAAGGAAACTGTAAGCGCCAAGTAGATGTTAATAAAACAAATTAATATAAAGTTTATTCAAATTTTTCTTGGACTCTTCTGATAGTGCAATGTTTGTCTAGCATTAACTCCACACAACGTGTGCAGAATATGATTTTTATAATACCTTTGTACACGTGTCTGAAAACTGTTGATGGCAATATAATGCAAAGAAATGATTCAATGGAAATAAACAGGTATGTTATAAAACTCACTAATTTTCTAAGCATATGAATCTTAAAATTAACTAGGTTCTTCACATACAACCTTTTTTCTAAAACTTACTGTGGTTGATGTTTAAATATATATATATACACAATTTATGAACAGAAAAAGAATAAAAAAGCATAAATAATAAATACACCTTGTCCTCAAACTCTTTTATTGCCCATCACCCGCCATTTTACAGTGACAACAATAACTTAATATGTATCACAGCAATTTTCACATTTGAATTGCATCAATTTAACACATATTTTATTTTTTTTCCCGCACATGGAACATATCAATAGTGCAAAAATTACATTATTTTAAAATAATTATTATCATATAGGTACAAAAAAAAAGTATGCAGTAGCAAATCAATTAAGTATGGTATATAATGTAATTATATAGAAAAAGTACATGCATTTTATTGTACGGATTTTAATTTGTAGTGGCTAAGTGCTAGAATGTACTGTATGTATGTAATGTAATGAAATAATAATCCACTTTGTGAGTTTTTAAAATTATTTATAATTTATTAGTCATTTCAATTATAACTATTTATTTTCACAACATTATTAATAATTAACAACAGTAAATAAATTGTTGTTAATATAAATCCTTAAAACTGCTTTGATTGAGTTGGTTTCATACCAACAGCGTGTAAGTTGATTTTAAGTACTGATTATTAAAGAAATCAAATTATTTAAAATTTATATATTATTTAAAATGTAATAGCGTAAATATTTAGGTACATCAAATTACACTATTAGATAATAAAATGATATCATTTACCAGATTAACAATTTACATAAATTTAATGGATGGACCATAACAAATTTATTATGTTGTAAAATAAGTTTAAAATATCACATAAAACATATTTTGTGGTTTGACCACAAGGCTTTTCTCTTCGTTATTTATAACATTTGAAAAAATCTATAAGATTTTTTTTAAGGTTTTATAAAAATTAATAAACCACAATTTAGAAAATGTAAATCATGAAATTCAGTAGTTTTAAAACAACAGACAAAAATAACAAAATTATAGTTTTTAAATTTACTAAATTATGTTCTATATATAAAATAAATAAAAATAAAACCACAAATAATAACATTATGATACAAAGTAAACATAATCATATCTACTATTTAATTGGCTTAATTTTTCCCATGATATAATATTAACTCTAATACACACTATCAATACTTAACTTGAAATACCAAAGTTAATATTCTCTACTAAGTTAAGATTTACTCAAACTATATATACAATTACCAGTAAGTGTCAACATATTTAAAAAGAGTTTAAACTGGCCCCATGTATTTTTGTTACAATTATTTACTATGGAATTAAATAATTACTAAAATTTGAATTAAAAAAGATCTATTAATAGTAAAATTTTAACTAAATTAAACATTAATCAAGGATGCATAGATGTGCTCGTACTAGATGGTTTTTTTTAATCAAATAACTTAGTGCTTGATTATGATTCCACCGGATGTTAAATGATATTATCTGTTTTTTAATTACACCGACAGTAAAAGCCTATTGATTTTTTCATTTATTTATAGCTTTAATGTTTAAAATAATATTAAGACCTTGTATTAGTGCTCATTATTAATTATTTGTTTTGTCTGTTTTTTTTTTTTACAAAATTATAAAAAACGTTATTAGTATTGTAGCCATGGTTTCTTTATGCTGTAAGTTTAATAGAGAAAACTAATGCTTTTAATATTCTATTCATACGCTGAAAAAGAACATGCTAAAGAAAACAGACACAAATGCTATAATTACTACAAAGCTGCAATTGGTCAGTTCATGAGTGGTATTAAATGTCTCATGAGAGAAGGCCCTGAATCCCAACGATTGAAACATTAAGAGGACTACATATTATTATATGAGGAATTGAAGGTTCTTTACATGATTAATTTCTGCTAGTATTTACAATAATAAAGGCAACAGTAACAAAAATATAGAGAATGGTTAGGTCAAATATTTTCTATACTTATTACATAAGTAATTAGGTGACTTAACTATATAAATCATATCTCACACTCATTATTGTATAATGTATGTAATAATGTTTTTACTTATGCCCAGTAATGGACATTCATCTCTTGGATGATGTGTATTTTAGTTGTATTTTTTTTTAATTTTCATACCACCCATTTTATAATAACAAAGCAACTGTTATGTATGTAAGGAAAGATATCACAATAATTTATGTACTTAACAAATATCGACTATGCCGATTTTTTTTTATTACCTATGGAATTAATGCCTCCGTGATGTAATAGTTGATCGCCTGCCTTTTAACATGGAGGTCCTTAGTGTTATTACATGTTGTGGACTTTTGTAGTGTGGGAGAGTTTTGCGAATCGCTTTGCTAGCAATCAATTTAGTTTTGCCGCTGAAATATGAGGAAGTTTTCTCGACGAGAATGCTTCACTATTCACATCCTCATTATCACATCATGTGAAACTGAGATCAAGTGTTAGGCCCATTGTAGAAAAATAAAACTATAGTAAAAACATTAACATAATATTTATATGTATTTAACAAAAACAATACGTGTTTGAAATCACTGTTTTTTAATACGTAGTTCGTCAAGTTGTATTATTAGAAAGAAACCATGTTTTTTATTTGAGCCTTTAATTAAACTATTAATATAGTTATGTAGCTAAATAGTGATGAGCTCATTCCTCCTCGTGAGATTTGACATTTTGTGTCTTAGAACATCAAGCGCTATAAGTATATCTCATGCTAATCAACAACACATTTCTATAGATTGATTTATCACATAACATTAGGTGAATGTTCTGCTTGTCTTGGAGTTCTATTGAATAACAAAAATAATTTTGATTTCAAAATTACATTTAAAGAGTATTTAACATATTATGTCCGAAAAAAGAGGTAGTTAATATTTATTTACATACTTTTTTGTTCTTCAACTTGTTCTTTTTCTTCTTTTTCGGAACTATTGCTGATGGTTTTCTGATTATTGGGAGGAGGTTCGGAGGAAATATTTGAATGGATCATGAGCCAAACTCTTCTGTTTCGTTATCGATTTTGCCGAAGACGTAGCCCCCGCGACCGTCCATTTGTAGGTAGTGGTCGTGGTGCTTCCATAGTGACTGCCGATGTGACACGGTGAATAACGATATACCCATCTGCGCAATAATAAGGCAAATAATTAAAAAAACCACCCAGAAAAAAAAATCCTTCCTCTCGTTCCATATTCCTTTGAGTAGTATAAAAAAAACCATAAACCATATGAGTAATACCACATTTTTATATACCTAAAAATTATATATGGAGTAATTTATTTAGTTCCCAAATTACTTAAAACTGTTCAAGGGGTATAATACATAATAGAGGATATTAAATTTTAAAATAACTTTCAATTTGATTATACTCACTTTCTTTAAGAGTTATAATATTTAAACACATAAAAATAATGTAAGGGGTTAAATTAACCTTTTTCCAAATTTTTTTAACAACTAGGAAAAAAGCTGATAAAGATACGATACTGATGATAAAGGCGACAAAAAATTCCGTTTTCAACGGAATTACTTCTCAGGAGGATTAAGTCCATCTCTAGTATAAGTGATATTTTAAATTATCTCTTTCAACGATAAATAAATTTAACAAAACATTGCAAATTAAAGAATAAGTAGTAGTCTGAATGACACTTCACCTCGCGACAGTACTGGTACATCTGTCCCTCGACGTCGACTGATACCGCGCTGGTGCACTCGTCCAGTATCGCGAACTGCGGCTCATGGTAGAACAAGCGTGCCATCTATAAAGTAATTTTACGTTTTGATTGTTTATGACCAATATAACTACAACCTTTTTTATCATCTATTCTTTTGATGTTAATTTCACAAGATGTTGAGGGAAAATAAAGCTGTGGATGAAGAAATGCACTAGTTAAGATAACCCTAACTCTATGTTAACATCTAAGAAGCAGAACAGTAATAGCAATAATTTTTTTATGATGTGGGAGCTACCCTCAGCGTTTATCAAATTTCATAAACCAAAAATTTAAGCGTAAGACGTTAATAAAATTTTGTTGAAAGCAGATTTCTCTCTTTTCTTGCCAAATTTTGCTTTACTCACAGCAATTCTTTGTTTCTCCCCTCCAGATAACACGTCCATCCAGTCCTCTACAGCGTCCCAGCCATCTTCTCTATTTGTAAGATAGGACAATTGCACTATCTCGAGATACCGGTTCAACTCTTCGTCGGTGCGACCGCGACGAACCATCTCTTCGCGACTTTGAGGATAGATGACCTGGAATTTTTTTTAATTTGCCCAAATTTAACGATTGACACGGTGTTTCAACAGACAGCTTCCACCAGCGCATTGCTTACGTTCCGGAGATATAACCTCTAAAACATTATTGTACCTGATCACGGAAGGTTCCCAGCGTCATGTACGGCCGCTGCGGCACATAGAATAACTTTCCCCGAGGCGGTTTAGTGAGGGTACCGCCGAAGATGGGCCACAGCTCGCCCAACATCCGGAACATGGACGATTTGCCGCATCCGTTGGGCCCGCAAACCAGCACGTTGATACCGGATCTGTGATCGTTACAAAAGATGTAGAGTATTAAAACTTCAAACCTACCCAACATTAACACTAGATTTACCACCTATTTAACTATACCTATTTCAAACTAATACTATATAACCTAATAATATGACATTAATATGTATATAACAATATGAAGTTAAGAAAATTATTTATTTAGTTAAAGCTATGAAAGTCATGATATGGTTATAGAAAGGAAACATTTCATGACGAAATAATTATAAATTGAACTTGCAGGACCAGTCAATTAGACTGGTCTGGTAAATAGTGTTAAGACTTACCAAATACTAAATCTACCCTCATCTATTTTTTTATTAGTTGCTCTTTGAAAGTTATTCTGATTCAATGTTCATAGTAATAATTTAAGAGGTATCAGTATGTACCACTTTAATTTTATTATTATGCCCTTATTATTTACATTTCCTGTTTTCTCAGTATAGGTAAATTACTAATTAAATTGTAAACTAGTTACTTTTATATCGATGCGACGAGACTTATGGGTTATTCACCCGAAGGTAAGTGATATGTTTGTTTATAATAATGAGGCGTAAGTTGAATGACATATATTGACACCATATTGTGCCCATAGTTTTGTAACATAAGATATAAAAAATTTCTCTAGTAATTTTTCTAGTTTTTACGACCTTTAATTTCAAACACTCTCGGCGGCAGAAACAGGCGTTGCCGTTTTAGCTAATTACTATCACATATTATTTTTAATTAAAAATTACTTTTACCACCTTGAAGTATTTAAATTCAGCTATTTATTTAAACACATGGACATAACTTACTTCACTTCGAAGGATAGTTCCTTGATGAGGACATCTCCATTAGGTGTGACAAGGGGCACTTTGTCAAAGCGAATCATTTTATCTTTATAAATGATTTGACCGGCGCCCGGAGACAGGACTAAAGGAAGCTCTGAAAAAATATAACATCAATGTTTGACGTCGGAAATGGACTTTTCGTTGTTGCTTAAATTGGTTTTGTAATATTAAGAAAAATCTTCGAAAAATGCTTTTCTTTTTGTGAATATAACAAGATAATATAAAATAGCCTTCCCTAGACTCTTCTCTGTGTTAAAACAGAAAGGTATTTATCTATGTTTGCCGTTTTTTTTAATCTACAATGGGTTTATACTTGACTTCAAATTTACAGGGTGTGTTGTGAGTATGAGACACTACATGGTGCGATGCGAATCATCAACAAATCACCTAGAATACTCTTGCTCTCATATATTCTTAGCCATAAAACAGCAATGCTGTTTGGCAGTAAATTTACATTATGATGATGACAGTTAGCCAGGCGGATATGTAAAATCAACGAATTACACTCTACATGATAGAATTGAAACAGAGTCTGCGTTATAAGGCAAGCGCTTATTCACTGCGCTACATAAGTAGTGGTGTAGCTAGAGCAAGATGAAGTCACTTACCATTTCCATTTTGTTGGTTCCTCTCTACCATTGTCCTCTTGTAGTTGCCCGAGTTGACATCTTCCAGGACGTTCTTCAGTTGCGTCACTCTAGCAGTGAGGCCTGCGAGTTTGCTGAGCTCTCGACCAGACAGGACCAGCCTGCCGATACCCTCGGCCATTTTGATAAGCATGCGCCCGTATGTGTAATAGTGCTACAGGGAACAATAAATTATTTTTATATAATTCGCCCAAGAGGTGAAACAAGCCGCACGTTCACCTGAAAGTAAGTGATATGTCCGTCCGTATACATTGCGATGGACGCTGCCACGTCCCAGGGAATTGCCAGGTCTATGGACTGAACGGGCAGATAATATATGTGATACTTTACCGCAAAGTCTATTTTTAATGTTTTAAATATAAAAAAGTTCACTATCGCATCCCCGATCAATCATTATTAGAGCCTACTGATGTTTATATTTAATTATTGCATGAAATGTTGGAAACAGAGATTTTGTTCGAACACTGCTGACGAACCTTCTACACTTTCAAATTGTGAATCTGCTGTATTTCTTCAGCATGGAAAACACAGTGTTCTGCACGTGCCTGCTTCATCATCCATGAAATTGAGGGAAGGTGGTTAACTCATACAAAATTAAATATGGCTACCACAGTTTGCGAGTAATGGTTATATCAAAAGATAGTGCGCTTTTCTAGGAAAATGTGCCTCCTAAATAAGACGAGTCTTTACAGTGAATAAAAATTATATCTTTAATATTCTGACCTCGAGAAAACCAGTATAATAACTAAGAAATGGTATTACCTTAAATCTGTCGTTTTCAGTGCTTGTAGTTAACAAGTTGTGGTTCTCGACGAAGAACGGCCGCGACACAGCGTAAAAACCGACTATTATGGCCACATCTGTTAAAGAAAGTCATGCATCCGTAAACTGTTTTTCATGTTATGTAACGGGCGAAATAATTAATTTCTCTTTTAGCGCGTGGCTTCCGGATTTGCGGGCCCTGAGCCCGATAAAGCTGTAATCGTCTACAACTTTCCCTTTTTCCTCCAATTCATTGAACCAAACACACGAAAGAGTTTTTAGATATTATAAAAAAATACTCTCTAATTCTAAAAACTACAGAGTGTACATAAATTTTAAAACATGGGAATATTTCTGAATACTTTTTTTGTTTAAAGTGCAAAGACAGTTTGACATGTATGTGTGACACTTTACAAGAAGAAACAATCACACACCTGATTATTAAGTGCTCAGTGTTTTTAAAAGAGAGGGAAGAATTAGAAAGAGTTGGATTCAAAACACGAGAGATTATTTAATTAAGAGATAAGATTTTAGCAGTATTCAAATACATTGGCATGAAGAACTGTGAATTAAAATAAGTAATTATACAATTTTATTTTTATATGATAATCATCTCATAAATTAAGATGTGCATGTGAAGTATTATGTATCGGATTTACGATCAAGGTTTACTTGTATGATACCACAAAATAGTCAACAGTAAAAACCTCTATCTCTAAACGAAAAACCAAATGAAGTAATGCAAAATATAAAGATATACTCACATTTAGCGATGATGTTATCTATGAAGCCCATGCAGACACGGAAGTTGAGGAAGTTGCGCAGGTGTCGCGTCAGCTTGTAGAAGCTTGCCAATATGGTCAGCTGTTCCCGACGGTTGCCCTTGGAAGTGATTTATAGTAAATATATAGTCGTGATTAAAACGATGAGACGAAAGGCTTGTATAAATGAACAGAAAACACTAAACTAAATAAAAAATTATAAAATCACCGGTACGCAAAATTATGGAAATGATATAAAGTAATTAAAAGTTAAATATGTACGTATATTCACCTCAAACTTAGTGCTATATAAATATGAGTGTAACGCTATGTAAACTTTTTACATACATTTTCTTTTGAGTATGTCGCAATTTAGTAATATTTTTATTATATATTTTCGGCTAACAATTTCATTACTTTCGGTATCACACTGAAAATCAATTGCAGTAACTGCTCGGCACTTTCACCAGTTTCTTTGTACGGTAGGTTGTTTGGACGATTTTGTATGAAAAACGATGACGATTTCACTTGTTATAAAAATTTATGATGGGCGGGGTTTTAAGCGTTGCGGTCGGTAAATTTTTTTAAAAAGTACATCAAGAAAGTTCGAGAAATACTGTTATAAACCGTAACCCGAAGCGGGCCAGGTTGGGTACCTAGCCCCGCCAATGCTTCGGCGTCGTCGGGACTTCTCTATTAGCCGGAGAAGTCCCCCTTTAGAGGGAGAAGTCCGGTC
>DWLS01002595.1:0-17743 GCA_018246255.1 Pachliopta kotzebuea | reverse complement strand
GAGATCTTCGTGCAGATCGACGTTCCTCTGGTACCATTCCGCACCCGTAGCTTTGCGGGTGAAGCGGTTCTGGAGGAGGAGGTTATGTATAAGTGATTTAACTTATATATTATTATAGAATGGTGACAATAACGAAGTATATATTCTAAATAAAACAGAAACTAATATTGAGGATCTGATTTTTAACATAATGGTTATCATATCTCAAATCAACATTCACTTTATCTATATTGTTTGTTTCATCATTACAACAATATTAAACTTAATTAATACGATCAATAACTTCTAAAAAACCTATTTAAAAAATGTTGGTCATTCGTACATTGAGATTATATTTAGATAGAACAACTAACCAGATTTTATTAAAACAAAAACCAAACTTTGCCAAATTTGGTGTTTCCATTTGGAAAATACTGTATAATCATTAATAGAAACAGAGAGGCAAATACACGGACCTACTATATACCAGTTTTGTTTTACGTTCCACTTTTTGGTCACATTCAACAAATCAAAGCACACCCATTTTACAGGTGGTAAGTTTCTGTTGCCGGAGACCGTCTAGGTACCACTGCAGCTCTTATTGCAGCCAACAAACAGTAGTGTGCGAATATTACTGTGTTCATATTTCATGGTGTTGTAAGCTATTGAAATTACTGGGCTAACGGCACTTAACATATTATGACTGAAGGCGACGAGTGCAATGTAGCGTACACCGTACCTTAATCAGCGTCATGTTGTTATAAGCAAACGTATCACTTACTATAAGGTGTACACCTTGCTCCTCTTGTGGCCTCATCGGATAAAATAAATCTAAAAATAAGGTCTATTGTTGTCTGAATTTAATAAAAATAAATCCGCTGTTTGTTGTTGAATATGGCTGATGAATTTAAACTTTATCAGCCTTATTGTTAATAAAAATAGAAAGGTTTTTAGAGATTGTGGATTAAAAGATTGTGGATTCTTTAAAACGTATTATTTATTGCAGAACCACTTGAAGTTCGCATACATTATGTACTTGACCTAAAAGCCACGTGATTCATGCGCAGTAATTTTTGTATAAAAATCGATAACAGCCCCCACCAAGGATCAACGCGAGTTAACGGTAAATTAAACGATAGAATGGCTGCAAAAATCTTCGAGGTAACGAGGGTAATTTTGTTCCTATTCTCGTTATTCCAATATTTTAACTGGCTTAAAGCACACTCCTAAGCGGTATAAAGTAATCTTTGCACACGGAGGTACCTACCTAAATGGAAAACTACAGTGGCAATCATAATTTTGTGAAACTGATACCTAGATGTTATATAAAACATAAGCACTTTTTCTGGGTTGTTCCACGTTTAGTTATTCGATAACAGACCTTCACACCGAGGACAATAGCTTTCAAGGCTGTAAATAGTAGAAGTAAAAAAATTACTTAGGCATTTCTGAAATAACAAGGAAATAATTAAGATTTTGTGGTTTATTTCGATTCGATTTTTAGTATTAAAATCAAATATTACATCATTTATTAACCTCACACCGAAAATAGTATTTATTATAAGTTATTTTGATTTAATTTGGTATTAGTATTACATAACTAAAACCTGAAATTTATTCAAATCTCTACGTAGTTTTACTGGTTAATTAACATGTTGCTTTCGGTTTCAACAGGTATGACGTAAAGACAACAAATTTATGATATTATACAAGTATTTTGAAACAATCCGATGTTTTTTAAATGAATACCAACCACTACACCTAATATTCATGAGTAGTATTAGCTTAAATATAAGTGTATATTGTTTATATTAAGTTTATATAAAGTAATTTTTTTATAGTTAGTATAAAAAATAACAAACTTGAGTGTAAAAAGGCAAATTTTTTGTTTATCACACCATCCCAAACTGCTGCCTTTGTTCCCGCTTTGCCTTCAAAAGATCGATTTTTTTCAATAATTTCCTTATAACATAATCAATTGATTTAAAATGGTTGTAACAGGTTTCGTTACATGTGAAAAAGAACAAATTTTTTTTACAAAATAACTATATGTAAACTGGATTTAAACAGCGCAAGATCGTGTTTTATGGAACACTTTACTAAATACCTATATATCCAACGGTAGACATACATTGATAGAGATGATGATGATTTATTTGTCAATTATAACGAAGCAATCTTTAAGTGTTCTTCTCCATTTTGATGAATCAAAGCAAAAACTGTCGAATAAGTCAACATCGTTATCAAATATATAATTACATCGTTATCGGAAAGTCAATTAGAGTTAACTACTTAATAATGGTATTATGTATTAAAAAATCCTCCAACATCTATAGAGACCACAATCGTGATTTGATAAGAATCGAACAAATTTAGAAAGTTTGATAGTTAAATAAAAAAAGGTTCGCTATTTTTTATACGATTGAGTTTTGATGGAAGTGAAAGAACGCAATATAGTGAAACCTCTATACATTATACTGCCCACTATTTATCCCACGCCTTACCTATTTGTCTCTTGTCCAACGTTGCAATCGGTTTTAATATTACGATGTGTAATTTATTCACCCTTGTAATACCAAAACGTATATTTTCACGGAAGTATTGTTACAACATTTATTACCCCAAATCGGAAGTTAATTCAATCATCATCTAATGTACGCTGGTTCGGAAAAATAACAGCCGTTTACTTGATTTAAATTAACAGTTACAGTGAAATCTAAAATTAAATTAAATATAGTGGTTCAAGTTTTTACCAAAAGAAGCAATAAACAAAGTTTGACTAAGTTTTTTTTTAATATTTTTAGTAGTATATTGTCATGTCGACGATAAAAGTAGAATTAGATTGAAAGGTTTATTTGCTACTAAAATAACGAAAAATAATGTGTAAATATTTTAAATATTGTCTTAAAATACTTACGAAGACAATTTTTTTTGTTCCAATTTTTGGCCTCATGTATCTTAAATATAAATTAAATAGAAACAGGCAGAATTGAGTGTTAGTTCTTTTCGTCCGAAACCGCGTTCTATCCCAATAAATACTTGTTTCCAAGATCTAGTTGGCAAATTACTGTTTCAGTTTAAACTCATACTAATAAGATTACCAAGGCAAGAAGACAATGTGTCATGTCACAAAATTACATATGCAATGGTCTCTTAAAAATTTTCTTTTACATCCTTTGTTATGGGCAAATGCATGGGTGCATCGCTTATCAAGAGAAATCTATCCCATTTGTCTTATAAAACAGTGTTACAGAAGACAAAATACAAAAATAGGGAAGAAAATATACAATATATTTAGCATTTTAACACTTATTGTACGTTATTAAATGTATGTATATATAAAATGATAAATGTAATATATGAAAAATATAGTTATAGTAGAGTTCATGTAAACATTATTGCCTGATGTTGTGATGATATCCACTGAGAAATTTTTTATGACATGATGGTTATGCAATTAATAAAACTTACTTGATCTACTACTTATGATCAATAACTTATGTTACACATTTTAAGAAAACATAAATACTAGAAACAAGAAATTATAACTCCTGAATACATATTTAAGACTAATTCAAAAATATTAGAAAAGATTGTTTTATTTCAGCTACTCTATTGACTTACACATAAAAAATAGAGGTTGGCCATAGAAACTAGGCATAAATAAAAAACAGTACATGGTATGTATAATTGACCAAATGGTTGAAAATATTACCGACTTAAGTAACAGAAAAATTCAAATTATAATTGCTTAAATTTTTGAATATTAAGTTTGTCCTCCTTGTCCAACACCAATAGAGAGTAAAATAATTGTTACTCCCCAGTCATTAAAATAGTTTTTTAAACTTTTAATCTAACACCTATTTTATTTTCTATTCTACCTTTTTAAATAACAGTTCTCAAAAAAAATCTAGTTAAAATTTTTTGCATTAGCTATTTAGTGTCACTAAAATAATGACATAACATTTACAAGAGTTTGAAAAGTTAAAATTTCTTTTATTATATTGTAACTCTTCTCAAATACTATTTTGATGAAGAATTTCGTTTTAAAAAAATTATGAGTCCCAAAAAAATAGGCACAGACTACTTTTGTTAGTAATTTATTTTACCAAAAATTGTAATTCTTTTAGGTACTTTACATTCAATAATTGCCATTTTAATCCCTTTTTAAAAAAAATCTTCTAACAAAATGTTACTCCTGCTTATATTAAAGGATCTTCACTTGAATATAATTAATAGCTAGGTATTTTTAGTGTTTACATTAATACATGATATCTAATAATAGAAACAAATTATAAATTTTAAACTCAATTTTATAATTATAATTAAAATAACTGAATATAGCTCACGCAATATAGACTTTAGGGAAACTACTTACCGATGATGAATAGTGTGCTGCCCATTAGACATAATCCAAGTCTCAAACATACTCCCCTATTCAGACTACTTGTCACACGCCGTGAAAAGTAGCTGATGGGGCAGTTCCATCGCTGATCATCTGGCTGCTGCTCGTAAGTCACTGTTGTTGGTTGGTAAACGGCACTCGTCGGCATTCTAGAATATCTTTATAATACTCTCCAACAAAAATCACAATTTATCACTCCACTGTTAACAACATGTACTTTTATTTTATGCTGCTATATTTTATAAGTAATTATTTTTTATTATAATAAATGATACGATATGATGGAACAAATAACAATATAAAGTTACACAAATGAGACGGATGACTAACGTAAATCGTAATGCGTTTGATCTTCGTTCTGTGTTGAAAAACAAAAAGATCGAGATTGAACATTCAATGCGTACATGAGTTCACAGATCATTAAAACAAGCTATAGACCGTAGACTGCACAACTTAAACAGATAAAAATTATTTTTCATCGTTGTGAAATCGATTAAAAATAATTGTATATTTATGTCCTTTAGATTTAAAAAGAAGTAGGTTCGTAATACACTAGTGTTTATCAGAGGACAAACCAGGTTTAAACATATGTCTTTTACCATATAACAAGAGGAAAACTACGTCTTACCACCAAAAAACTAAAAAAATGATCATCCTCGTTATTTTACAAAATAAAAATAATTTCGAAAACATCGTTACTAATAATATATTTTAATACGTTACTGTTAGGATAAAGCTTGAATTTCTGAGTCATTATTTCATGATTATTTTGAAACTCTAAACTCAAAGATTATTCTTTAATGTTATCTATACAAATCTTGGTTAACATGTTTAAGCACAATCGTCTAACTTATGATATCTTTAGTGGCCACTGCTAAAAATTAGTGCTGAAGTACTTGAAAACGTTTACTGTACAGAATAAATAGTTTTCCTACAAACACCTGGTTCGTAGTTAAAGGCTTAAAATTATTTCAGAATAAATTTCAATCTATCAATGATAGAAAAAAACACATTATTAAATTTGTGCAAAAATATCTGGATATATTTTTCAATACAATACTTTAGTTAATAATAAATCATTTATGGTCACTAACAGTCATTCAATTCAATATTACAACTATTTGTTGAAACAGGTAAAAGGCACTCATTCTAGTTATAAATATTATTTACTTAATGTCAATTCTTATGTTATAAATACATTTGCGATTCCTATACATAAAAAGTCTTACAATAATCAATTTAAATAATGTAAATGGAATTACCACTTATTCACTTTGTAGTATTAATTATATACAATAAACAGTATTCTGCATCCAAATAATAAGGCACCTTGAGCACGAGCTGTTGCTAAAATGCAAAAAGTTGCTACAATTTTTTAACTACAATGGTCTCACTTGGTCACATTCTCTTATGATGTTAAGAAACTATATAATTGAAGATGGTATATTGAGTTTTGCATTGACAGCCAGAATACACTACGAGCGCGGTGGCTAGCCAAATGGGTATGTTAAACTACCTACCACTAATTGAACTCCGTAATATGCCACATGACCCGAATTCGAACTATAGACTACTGTGTTACAGAAGCAGTCTTCAATGGTGAAGTGAAATAAATTTGTGCTTTGTACTGGGCAGTAATAATTATGTTAAATATTAAATATTCTGTCATACCCTCTTATAGAATCAACACTTATGCTCATAAATTGCATAATTAGACATTATACTACTTGGTTTAAATAATATCAATTTAATGGAAGCATAAAATATATACTAAGCTGAAAATATCTTCAATTTCAATACTCGTTTTAACATTGCCATTTTAATAATACTTAATCATAGCAATGTGCAAAATTTATTATAATAATTAACATTATTTATAACAAAACATAAGTTTGAGATATTGTTAATTAGTTTTTGCACATTGCCTTCATTCATCTCTACTGATTACCGATTATATTTCGCTTTCGAACATTGGCCTCAAAATCTACCTTCTTTTTTAAAACAATGAGCTAAAACTTGTTTAAAATATTGCATGATGTTAAGTGACAATTAGGCCATAAATGGTAGTGTGCTCATTCAGAATACCTTGGCTCTCATATGTTGACATTCAAAATATAGAATCGTTATTATGGCAGCAGTTTTAACCCTTTGCACCCGAACCATTTTTTAGTATGGGTATGGTTACTATATAAAGGATGGCGCCTGAGAGGCGCCGTTCGGGTGCAAAGGGTTAAAATGTGGGTGGTAGGTAGCCACATGGATTTGAAAAACTCATTGCCAACCAAATCCGCTTGAATTTAACCTAACAATATACTGCTACCCTCACCAAGACAGATAATCTATTAATCGTTCTCATTTTTTCTGTGTGTGTGTAAATATGTACACTTCCAGTTTTTTTTATAAATTGAACACTATTCTCATTCTATAAAAATTAGTAATTTTGTCATGTTCCCTGTCCAATCAGTCTCACAACTATTAGTCAAATTTAAATTAATGCATGTATTATTTATAATATTAGTAAAGAAATATGGTACATCTCTAGCAAAAAAGCACTATGTGATGCTAGTTATGACGATAAACACAACAAAAAAACCTTATGTTAGTCATCTTGTGACATAAATTGTTAGGTGTAGTTACCACAGTAATTTCACTTGCCTTAGTGTCCTCCAAACCAAAATACATAATGTTTGCAAATTCTGTTTGGCTGTAGAAATAAGAACTGTGGTGGTCTCTGATAACAGAGACCTGCCATCGCTAAAAGCGAATAAAAACATTTGACGTCAATAATTGTGGATTGATCATTCAACAGCAAAGCCTGCAGTTTCGAGGACAGCTTGCGTAAGTTTGTCATGCATCTTTTCTTTAGTTGGGTAAGGAGGCAAATCGAGCCGATTAAAGCAAGTATGCGCTTTGGGCAGCGAATCAGGCGAGGCATCGGCGACTAAATGTAACGTAAACAGTTTAGGTGCCGCTGCTCCTGTTGAGCCTTGTAGTGCTCTAAAACCAGCAAGTGGTACTCTTCTCGATCCAGTCACGAACTGTAATAATCTGGCTCGCATTTCTGCATCAAACTCTTCGACAATTTCCCAAAACCAGTTGACAATCGGCGCATCAGGAGATACGTGTTTGAGGCGTGTGTGTCTTCGCCAATCAACTGGGTCTAAGTCAGCTCTTCCTGCTAGTAATGGTTGAAGGTCTCTAGGTGATAGTGGACGAAGTAATTGTGGTGGTATGATGTCAGCGAGGCCTCTTTGTAGGGCCAGCCATTGTCTCTCCGCTCCCCGTGTGAATCTGTGCGCAACATAAAGACGTACGTAGTCACGTTTATTAGTGTCGGTTACAGGTTCGTTTGTACCCCCAGGCCGGAGTTCCACGCTTCGTACTGCACCAAACGACGCACATTCGACAGAAAAGGTTGTATCTATTACACCTGCTATACTGTTTTCTCTGAAATTTAAGAATAATCAGATATTTCAACATACACTTCAACAAATATTGTCACACAATTTTAGAACTTGATCATGAAATTTAAATATTGCATTTGAAATAGTATACATCGCACTATAAGCAAGATAAGAGAAAAAAGGCACTATCAATTTTTGTACAAAATGCCATTATTATTTATTTAATGCTTGAGTTCAGGTTTGATGGGTGTTGTAGCAAGTAGATTTACTGCGGTAACAAAATTTGCACCCATGTCTCATAGCAATAGTGTGGTGCAATGTATACCATCCTACTTTCCTGCACATGGCATAGGTACACAGTATGACACTTTTGCCATCACATTGAAAAAAATATGTTAACTAAATTAAAAGTAATGATGTCATTTAAAAACTTTAAACGACTTTTAAGGTCAGTTTAAAATTAACTGTTACTTAAGTATAAAATAAATTTTTAATGGGAACTTACAGCATCCATGATAAGGACCGATGCAACTCGGGATCGACATCTCGTATATCCCGCAGAGTAATAGGACGCCCAAGTAGTTGCTTATAAAAAGGCGCAGTAAATGCTGCATCGAGCTGATGCCCATGGAATAATGCTACGCCTAATATACGTCCCGCAAAGTGGAAGTACGAGAGATGCTCCGGATTTACCTGTAAAGAATAAAGTAAATAAAACATTGTCTTTGGTTACTGTATGTTTCCGCGACGCAGTGGTTAACAGCTTGCTTTGTAAGGTATACATATCCTTAGTTCGATTCCATCATTCCATTGCGATGTTTAGCTCACAATAGAAAAGTCAAAATGTAATGAAGTCACATATTTATTCGTTTGTTTTTAGATTTCCTCTCTCGATATATATAGTTATGGAACAAGTGTTTAAATAAAAAGAGAAGATTGTTTACCCCTGAGTCTGGATTAATTTGCAGTGCATATCTGTCATCACCAGCATTAGCATATTGAAATAGGCCATAATGTGGGTTGAAAAGCTCTCGCCCCAACAGATGGAGCCATTCTCTTGCCACACCACCATAATCTAAACCTTCTTCACCACGGAACTTCACAAGTAATCTTTTCCGAAGCTCCTTGCCTCGCAGCTTCATCACTAAACGGTAGGACTCCTCCAGTACTTCATTACGTGATACCTGTAAGTTAGCAATTGTAATTAATCTTTATGATATCAAAAAACGGACACAGACAAAAATATTTAAAGTTTTTTTTTTATTATAAGTCTGGCAGACCATAGGCCTGTCCTTGGGTGCTGACTGACTCTTGACCATATCAGTATGGTTTTTTGAAGGGTGATCATGTATTCATTACTTTTTTTTAATCTAATTTTTATTTAGGCTTTGTAAACAATGTTTGCCTCATGGGTGCTTTCAAAGTTCCTTACTCAAGGGACAAATCAATAAAATAATTTAAGCTTACAGCTTTTTTGACAAGGGCTCTGCGAGCCAAAAATTAATCGGGCTATTGTGCATGGAGCCCAAATCGCCAAAACATCTTCAGAGACCTGAGTTTCGGACACACTCCAACAACACACGGAAATTTTCAGTCTTCTGGCAATCATCACACAGTGATGATGGTTTAACACTCATCATATATAAAAACTTGTTTGTAAGAATGTGTCTGGAACAAAGTCTAAAAGCCAAGACTAGAACTTTTCTAGTTAGCTTAGCAGAATTCAACCAAGGTGTTCACAAGGCACTGTTCATTATTTTAAGACACGAAATGTTAAATCTTAGCTAAGTAATTTAATAACAGAACCACAGTGTCCTTCAAAACAAAGCAGTAATGTTTAAACACAGCTGTTTAGAGGAAGAAATAGGAGCTGTTGTGGTTCTGTACTCATGTATTAGATATACCTCAATCCTGCAGTGTCCAGTCTGAGGTTGTAGTGCCTGTAGTTCAGCGCGCAATACGCGTGCTTTGGCAGCAAGGTCACGTTTGTACTTTGGTAGCGCATCTGGTTCCGGTTCGCATGGAACCGATAACGTTACTGAAGGCGCCGGATCGCTTGGTGCGGGAACCGTTGCCGGTGCTGGAGGCGATTCTGTTGAGGGCTTTTGAAACGGTTTGCGTTAATGTTTTGCAACATGTACATTCTTAATAGCAAATTTCATCATATGCTACAGCATCCTTCGTGACCTTGACACGCAAAGTAGGTCGAAAGAAATTTTTTTGAGTGATAAATGAACAAGTTCACCTGCAGGTAAACATTATACCTGCCCATAAACCAAAAACCATTACTCCTTCATTTAGTTTCCATTTCATATGAGAATAGTATATGTAACTGTCCATAACTACCATGAACGAACGTTTCTTTAAAATAAATTATTTCATAACCTTTATCATATTGGAAGCCATTAAATCAGAGCATACCAGTCTTGCAGACAAAGCAAGTCGTGGATCGGTGAACTGTGTGGTGCGGTGGTTGTGATCAACAAAGTATGGACGACCAGATGGAGCTAGTCGCATTTCCCAACCAGGGGGCAGCGGTCCAGCAGCCGCAGCTCGGTGACGTAACGCAGCAGGTACTCGCGGATCGTGCCACGATGAAGCGCCTGTTGCACCATTGTAAAAGTACACCTGACCCTGAGCTGTCGTACGCATTTCTGGAAATAATAATTACTTCATCAATGACATTACAAGTTTCTACTGATGTAATATACTGTTTTGTTTGTGGCAGGTATCACCCGCAACACCTATTTCGGCCGTCGAACAGTAGTATGCAAACAATATTGACATTATCATCACCATCAGCTGATAGACATCCACAGCTAGATAAACCTCCCTCAATAATCAGGGGTATTGAGCCATCTTGCACCACACTGGCCCAATGTAGGTTGGTAGGGACCCAGAGCCTCATTTGTTAATTAGCACGGTGCATCACGAGCAGGTGAGATTGGCTTGTATCTAAGTCATTGTGTAGGAAATTACACTCATTTTATTATTGTTGTCACTATTGTATTTTAGTGTAAAGGGTGCTGGAGTTAGTAAATTTGCAAAGATAGTGAGACTGAACATTTTGGTTCATGGAAATGAGCACAATATATTACTGTGTTTATCATATTATTCATCTAAGTAAGCGCCATATTGTTATGTACAAAAACGATTAATTTAATAAAAAATATACATAATAAACTTTTAACAAAGGTTAGACAAAATAGTTCAGGTTTTGAGAGCTATAGATAGTGCCTAAAAACACCTTTGTAATTATATTCAGAGTTATGAAAAGTTCAATGATATTATCTCTAATAACGTTTATTTACTACAGTGATCTGAAAAATATTTAACAGCTACAGGATTATTTGGTATTTTATTACCATAACCAGGTGGTAGGTCTGTAGCAGCTATAGGTATTGTAGGTGAAGATGTAGTAGATGAGTTTCCAGGTGAAGTAGAATTTTGTGCTTGACGTGAACGTACTGCAGTTTGTGGTTGTGGTTCAGGTCTGCAAAGTGAAAGAAAATAATAATACACAAAAATGAAAGGGGCATTTAGAAGAGAAAAATGTCTGTTATAAAAACACACCTCAATGAAATTGATGTTGCAAGTGAAACATCATTTTCAGACACTGGAGATGAAGGTGACGAGGGGGATGCAGGTGAACTAAGAGTCATAGGAGATGTTGGGGAAACTGGTAACGGAGGGGAAGGAGAACTAGGTTGAGGAGAAGATGGACTTAATTCATCTGTAGTTGGACGTTCCCATTGTGTTCTTCTTAGTGCATGGTTAACATAATATGGCCTGAAATGGTTGCAAATACATAATTTTATTATTGTTTTTTTACACAAAAGCAAATAAAACTTATTTGTTTATAAAGTAAATATACCTTATAATTATATATAAAAGACTTCAAACAAGCAGCAAATAATAATTAGTTTAAAGAAAAAATTTCCATGAACAAAATTTTTAGAGATAAACAAAGAGTTAAAAAATTTAAATAACAAATTTATGATTGAAGGAGATTTATTTTATATAAGCTGAAATGTGTTGACAGTCATTTTAATTTGATATATTGTTAAAAATATAATCACCTGCCACTTGATGTAAATCTCTCTTCCCAATGAGGTGGTAATGGTAAGTTAGATACATTTGATACATTAACTGGGGGGTCTCTGGGTGCACGTACTTCTCCTGCAGGACCAACTACAGCTAAGGGAGAACCCTCTCCGGCGGCCGATGCTGGCTCCCCTCTTGTACTATCTCGAGATAGCAATGAGACAATAACCTGCCCACGAACACCACAAGCTTCACCCAAGTTGTCTTCGCATAGCTCCAAACATTGATCTTTAAAGGAAATTTTGATTGTTCTTCAAAAAGGTTGCACCAATGTATGAAAAACATTTAGAAAATAGTTGTCTTCTCAATCTGTTTTCTGAAAACTGCTATTCAAGAAGCATTTTTTAAACAACATTATAATTTTTAATATTGGCTGTAAGTAAATACTAAAATGAGTCTTAATTGAATTTCACATGAACAATTTTCATACTAAATATGAGCAATTTAATCCAATTTCCAATTATAATAATAATCTTGGAGCAATACTATTTGTTTATATAAATAATGCCATTATAGAATTATACTAATTAAAGCTAAATGTAATCATACAAAGGCCACTATAAAGTAATGTGTCTTATTGTAAGATGTTTTACAGGTTTAATTACAGAGGAATGAAATTTCAACCTACTTTCCTCTTTTTTTGTAATGCACTAACATTTTATTTACTACCAGGACAATCCTAGTTTTTACACAACTGTTACTTAAAAAAATATTCTCCAGATTTGTGTTTTATTCAGAATATAAAAGATACTGGATTTTAGTTTGCTAAAATTAAAATTACTGTAAAGCTCTTTTAAACAGTGTAAGCATTACCTGAGAAAAAGTGTACATAGTAATATTAGATTATTTTTTATTTTCACTATTGCTTAAATATTACTTTAATGATTATTTAAGAATACCTTTAAAATATGATTGTAGATTAGCTTCATTAATACTTACATCCCGTATCTTTTAACTTATGTACAGTTGATGGTTGAATTCGAACACAACCAAGAAAACCAGATCCTTGTCTCTTGTGAACTTTTCGTTGATTCCAAACACTATAAATAAATGATTTAAATTTGTATTAAATACCTGTATGTTAAATAGTTTTTAAAATACTATTTAAACAAAATTACCTAATGGTGATTCCATCGCCTTTGGTCAGGTACAAATCATAATGAGTATTCCATTTTGGATCTAATGTTGCCTTCACTGCATTAGTGGAATATACTTGGCCACTACCATCTACAGAAATTTTGGCAAAAGGATCTGGCAAACCTAAAAACAATTCATAACAGATTAATTATTTTCATTTTAAAACATTGTTAGAACCACATATGATTAAAACTTATCAGAGGCTGTTAAATGACATTTCAAGACCAAATAAGTGAATCATAAGAAAATTACACTTTTGAAATGAATGTTTATAAAAGCTTTAGCAAACACCAATTGTAGTCATAATACTGGAAATTTCTTTAATATTGATGATGCTCTGGATCACAACATTTTATTACATAATAATTAGTCAATAACTTAATGGTTACATTTAAAAATAAACACGATAATATAATGTAAACCTGATTATATTACTGCTATACATATTAATATTAAAATGAAATAACAAGCTAATTTTGTATCATTGTTAAAATTAATTTTCATTATCAATTTTGTTGTTGATAACCATTTAAACTAAATAAGAGAATGAACACTAAAGCTTTATGAATTTAAATCAATAGTACGTTACCTAAATGTATTAGCTAACTTTGATGTAATAAAACAGAAAGCATAGCTCAATAATTACAATACAATTAACTTACGGAAAAGATCCCTCCGGACCAAGTTTCTTGCACACAATACTAAAAATATATAATTGGATTAAAAAATTATGGTTACGCAAAATATTAAAATTATTAAAAATTTATTTGTGAAAGGAAAACCATACTTGTAAGTCGAATTTTCTGCGCCCCATATTTACGGTTTGACACTGGCGTGGACATCGTTTCTACCGTTCACCAACACATTACAAGTGAAGTTATATTAATAATATTATCATCGTTTCAAAGGGTACATAATACCAGGTACTTCATTTTACAATATCATTTGTTTTTTATCCAAAGTAATGCAATGTTCGTCTATATCCATTCAATTTTACATTACTAATCAGTGTTGCCAACGTGTTAATAGTAACTACAAGTAGACGGATAATATTTATGAAGAGGATATTTTCATTTATAATAACTTATGGAGAGAAGTTTAATAATTTCAATTTAAAGAAGAGAAATAAAACCTCTATAAATATTTCGTTATATTGTTGTGTTATATGTTCTAATTTGACATATCAACAAATATATAATAAAAAAATATAATAATAATGTACATCTACCGAAGAAAGGTTTTCCTCTTAATGAAGACTACATAGACATGAAGTAGTAAGAACTATTGCAGCTTTTGTATTACCGCTAATCCTTATCCTCTAGTATAAAAATTATTTGTCTGATATAGCTAGTAATATTATTTGTATGAAGAGATGTACAATTTTATTTCTAACGTAAGTCTTAAGTCGTGTAAACAACTGTAGTACCCTTTTTGTTTCGGAAGGTATATTATCACTTGGTACCAAAAAGTAACAAATTCCTCCAGTCTATATGAATAAAAAAGATACTTCAATAAAAACAATAGCAAATGTATGAATAAGAGAAATCAGATTTTTGTCACTAAAAACTAATCCTGTTTGTTTAATTTAATGTTCTATTTCAACTTGATGTTACATTCAGAGAATTTTAGGATTATCAACACATCATTGAATGATTGACAGTTAAGATCAATGTATCTGATAAGATTATTGCGGTAAGTGGTTACCCAATTTATGTGGTATATAAGGTGTCTCCATGCTAGATAATTGTGTTGTTCAACTTTCAGTTTATTTTACTGCTTTTCAAAAGTTTATATAATGAAGAAGAAAATATTATTTATTCTTGTAATTTATATTAACATAAATTATGTAAGTAACATTTTTAATATTGATTGCATACAAAGTTAGCTATACATATGTGTGATGTTTAATTTATGCTAATACCTACATAATATACGTTAATCGTAACCACGAAGTTGCGAATAAATATTACTTAACAAATGTCCTGATTCTGCATTAATTTATGGTCATACGATAATATGATGTTATCTGATAATAGTAAAACTAAATATTGGTATAGTTTCTAGGATTTATCCAAATTAATATAAGGATGCACTACTCTTTGTGCGAGTGGTGGTTTTTAGTGCAATTGATCTATCCCATATTTGTTTACTAAATATTCAAAGTTTGTAATTGTGTACATAAATAAACATATTTTAAATGTTATTTATTAACTATATATTATTAATTATAAATACATTTATTAACTATAAATTAATTCTTTAATTTTTTTTGTTGAATAAAAAAAAGGTTATTGAAATTACATTTATGTTATGTTATATGTAATAAAATATATACGAAACGTTTTCGTATTTGATACATTTTGATTGACAGTGTTATAAACATGTTTTGATTAACTAAAAGCACATATTTAAAAGTTAAATTTTGTAAAAAATATAGTTTTTGTATAAACAAGTAACCATCTATCAAAAGGTTTATGTATTGTAAAATGTTTCAGGCAATGAAGCCAATTTTAATAGTGCATGGTGGTGCAGGTGATATACCTCAAAGTAGGGTGCAAGGAAAATTAGATGGTGTTCGATTAGCAGTAAGAGAGGGTTATAAATTACTGCAGCAGAATGGTACTGCTTTAGATGCTGTAGAAGCAGCGGTTATTTCTATGGAGAAAGATGAAAATTTTAATGCAGGTTCTCTTTTACTTTTATTAACTTAAGTAAGTGACAAGAATTTATAATAATAACTGATATATTATTTCTTCAGGTTATGGGTCAGTTTTAAATTTGGCTGGTGAAGTAGAAATGGAAGCAAGTATAATGTCTGGGCAAAATCTTGATGTGGGTGCAGTGACACTGATAAAAGATTTTCTTCATCCCATAAGCATAGCTCGTAAAGTTCTCACAGACTCACCTCACTGCCTACTGGGTGGCCAAGGTGCAAAGCAATATGCTTTAGAAAAAGTATGTTGTTTAATAGAAAGAATGTTGTTAAAAGAAATATTAGTATTTCTATTTATTGTAAATATGGAAAATTACATGTTTTACTAAAAAAATGTTTTATTTTTATTTTGCAGGGTTTTCCTACAGTGCCTCCAGAATCACTTATTAGTGATAATGCTCTAGCAGCATTAAAAGATTTTTTAGAGCATGGTCAATTAGGAAAAACAGAAACAGGTATTGCAGAGGTAAAATTAATAAAAGAATTGAAACTTTATGTAAACAACTGTACATATTTTGGAAGAGATATGAATAAAGTGTATTTCTAACTACATATTCATTAGGGAGGAGTTGGAACAGTAGGAGCAGTTGCAATTGACGCCAATGGACACATTGCTGTAGCTACAAGTACAGGTGGCATGACTGGAAAGGCAGTGGGTCGCATTGGAGACACACCACAAATAGGAAGTGGAACTTATGCAGATGATAACATTGGTGGTGTATCTAGCACAGGTAATATAAGTATATGTCTCACTTCATTTCACATTAAAAGTATCTTAAAAAATTGGTGTAAAATTACTCTCTGCATTGTACAGGTCATGGTGAATCAATATTGAAGTATTGCCTGGCACATACTATTATAAAACAAATGGAAGATGGAGTTGATGCAAGCACAGCAACAAAAGATTCTGTATCAGGTATTTTATTTATTATAAAAATCAATGAGGAAGCATGTTTCGTTGTAATAAACTGATCATGTATTTAAGTTTAGGTGTTTTAAATATTATAGATAATACTTAATAAAATAACAATATCGGCTTTTTTAAATTACAGGTATGACATCTCGTTTGAAAAATACCGCTGGTGCAATTACTTTATCCAAAGATGGAGACGTAGGGATTTATTTTTCTTCCAAAAGAATGTCATGGGCTTACATAAAAGATGATAAATTATTTTATGGTATTGAACAAAATGAAATCTTAGAGGAAAATTACGCAAAGTGATTATTAAAACCGATATTATTTTTTTGATAAAAACCTGTTTTGGTGATATAAACTTTAAAGCGTAACTCATAAAAAATTATTTAGGTAGGACTAAATATGTTTGGAGACTGTTAATTGATTTTTTTCGAATATTTCCTTTTTGTAATATTTTTGTAATTGTAATAAATTCTAAGTAAACTAACTTTTTCTTTTTTTAATTAATTTTGTTTATTTTAAAAAAAATTATTGAATGCCATAACGTTGCGTGCGGACTAAATACGTTGAGGCATTCTCTACCAGTCAACCCCGAGAGAATGTACGTGACAGCGAAATAAATGGCGGATGGGAAAGAATAGATATTTATCCCTTTGCACTCCAGACCGTTCTGGACGTTGGCTACCAGCTACTCCGCGCTCCTTCGTGGCAGAAACGTACATTTAGAGGCCATTGTATTATTTAGTAGAACTTTGGAACTAAGTAACGGATTCTAATGATATTGGACTTATATGAATTGGTAGACATCGAGAAATATATATTTGCAAAAAAAACCAATATTTTATTTTTTATAACTTTGTACAGTATGATACAGCTTAAAACACTACCCAATATGCATTGCAGGCTGATTTACGCAAGTTTGGCGTCTCTCATAAGTTGTTTGACGTCTGCCACCAGCTGTTTTTCTGTCGGAACAGACAATGCAATCCCTTTTTTTTTTGTCCCACGTCGGGAATATGTAATTTGTTATCGCAAACTCGCAAAACTCGCTGACATTTCTTTTATATATCTTAGTAATTTTACTA
>DWLS01002594.1:0-17744 GCA_018246255.1 Pachliopta kotzebuea | reverse complement strand
TTGTTAAACCGATGAGATAAAGATATTTCTCCATTAGGTCGATGTTTAAATTTATACTTTATTAGAATCCGTCGACTTAAGTTTTTTGCAAAACGAGTTTCGAAATATTTTGGTGCTGTTACTATTTATTCGTTCTTCCTTCTTGTACTCCGGCAGTCGAGTGGTTGGGCTTAGCCCGTAAAGTATTACTCTCAAGTTTTTTATATAACGAGCGGAATTTTTTACGTTTTAGGAGTCCAGTAAAAGCAACAAAAACTTTATAATTTTTCTACTATAGCCGGCGAATGTTTGTTTATTATTTCAACACAATATTTTTGAATACGGTGGTGTTTCAAGATTGAGTTTTTAACATTTTCAGACAGTTCTCGGAAATAATTGTTACTACTAAAACATTTTTGTCGAACATAGCTGGTAAAGAAGCCCAGTTTCCTTCTTTAATAGTACCGTGTAGCAACGGTAAGTTGTTACTTATGTAGTTGTATATAAGTAGTCTTTCTGAGTTGTTTTATATGTACGTGTATATGTTTTATTGTTTACATACCAATCTTTCCATGAGGTAAATAATTTTGTGTATCATTTATCGTGCGGATCAGGATGGATTATGTCAAACTTTACTGTCTAAACCTCTCACTACGTTCCATCTTTATAGTATAAACACAGTTGCTGGCCTTGCCAACATTCATTACCGGCCACGGAAAGATGTTTTTGGACATGAAACTCGTCTTGCTCCGCTAACAATAATAATTCTGTTTCGGAGATTTGCCTTCCATCACATTATCATCAACACTGCAAATATGACTAAAGGCTGTTTTTCGTATGTTTTAATATGTGCGATCTTCTTTTTTATCTTCCATAATTTTTTTTAGATTAGGAGAATTGTTATACGATTAACTTTTCTAATATCAATATTGTGTACTGTAACCAAAATGTAATTAATCGTGGCTATATTTTGAATCATAAAATCACAACTAATAAGAGAAATGTAGAGCGTAAACCTAATATGCTCTTGTTAGCCTTTGAAATGAGCTCTTCTCTTCTGGTAGTTATTATTGAAACTGTGGTTATTTTAATTACAATGTAACGATTAATATAATGGTTCACGCGCATTAGCATCTGAAAAAGTGGCAACGCATTTCATTAATTGAAATTTATGAACGAGATGCTTTTTCATTTCGCTACGGGTGCCTGTTGACAAATTAATTTTATTGATCATTCAATTATCACCCGTAGAGTTTATTACGCACTATGTTGAAATGGCTTTTGTTTGTAAAAAAAGACAATAACTCGGAGATTATGCTACAGATCAACTAACAAATTGTTTTATAAAAATTAAGTATCGAGAAGTATTTGACACAACCATCTTGGAAGCAATTTTGAATATAATTACACATTACATTTAAATTTTTTGTTGAGTTCTCTATATCAATAATATTTTTAATGTAATTATCGTGTGATATATGTAGACAGATAAATGTATTTTTAAATGGTTATTAAGTAACATTAATCGCTATCAAACATAGTCGAATCATGTTACGTGTTTGTACGCAACTCTGTATAAAACGCATTATCTTGATAAAGATCGTGAAGAGTCTATAATCACCTTTACTACTGTTTTGCCACTCAAAACTTTGAGTACTACTATAAAACACTAGCACTAAAGATAATCATACAACTTCGGTGTGAAACCGCTTGAAGTGGTCTACGAAATCGGCAACTGTGACTTTATCACAATAATATCCATCTGTGATGATTGATCGTCGATTATCGTAGAAAACGTGAGTTTATAAGATTAAATTATGAAGGTAAATACAATAAACTTCTTTTTCGACGTACATCAGGCATAAATACTTTTTATGTATAATTTTCAAAATGTGTTTGTAGTTGATACTAATTTCATATGGTGTTGTGACAATGAGGCTGTGGATATAAATACTTTAATTCTCTTATACCAGATGTTGACAATTGGAACGCAGTGTGCATCATATATTATGTACTATTATGGCAATATTTAAAATGTGAGTAAGGAGTAAATATCATACGGGTTTTACAAATACCATATTAGGCACCAAACACAACATATGTTTCGAGGCAAGCACTTACTCCATTCGCTACATTATTATATCAATTAATAATTTGTTATATTTATTAGGAACTACTTTTTAACAGTTTTTCTCTTTGAAATAATGACGGCAAAATCTAAGTTACAACATAATTTTATTTAAATCATCCAATCAAAAACTTTCTAGTCGTACATCCGTAAACATTACGCAAACTAATAAGGTTGCACAGAATTAAAAGTTTATTTAAATGTAAAAAGTTTGAAAAATATGTTTTGAAATTTTTGGATATCTTAACATAGGTCCACCTATAATCACATACGCCGAGAAATTTTTTTACCGCTTCTTGGAGATGTTAACAGCCAACCTTTAGACATGAAGAGGCACGGAAAGGAGAAGAAGAACATAGATCTTAATAAGTTATCCTTTGATGATTGAAAACAGGATTTTACCTTTACATTTTATGTAGAAAATTAATAAAGCTGCTATTATACGAAGACAAGGCTAATTTTCTGGTTTGATATATTTATTTAACTCTTCCCTTATTATACTTAAGATAATATAATTTATATATTTTTAAAACTCCAAGATCTTTACGAAAACCATAATGTACTACTACTATATGAATTAGTTTTTTTGATTTGTTGTTTCTTTATAATCACAGAGGCCATTTTTAAATATTTCTTTTTATTAATTGATAAGTCTAGAGTAATAATATAATTTTCATACTTAATCGTTTTAATGAGTATACAGTTTACCAAAAAAAAATTTACCAGTTGGTTTTATATAACCACTCCTTTATACACGTATATTTAAACAAGCGCGGTCAGCATTTGGTTGTGGTAAATACGTATCTCTACATAAGTCAATATTTGCGAGAGCGCGAAGTATGTACTGCTAGCCAAAAAAATCAAATGTGCCTTATTTTTATGTTACTCCTTTTCTATATTACTCTAATAATTTCTATAATGCCTAATAAATCATAGTTAAAAATATATTTTGTAAAAGCAAATGATAAAACCGTGTAGCGTAAAATCTGATTGTTAGTATATCGCTAGTCCATGAACATGTGGTGCTCGATAAGATGTTTATACCACCAACATTTTACTCTACATTACATCCAAAGCCGTGAAAAATATTATCATTTAGAGTACTTGAAACTGAAATGCAGTAATGTCGTGATGATCACTGTTTGACGACGGAAGTATGTGCTCCAGCTCCTATTTATTCTCTTTTCGAAAAAATATATGCCATATAGTATACTAACGTTTTCTTAATTTTTTTAATTTCATGTTTTTAGAGGTTAGAAATAACATAGCAACAATTTCAACTAGTATTTACAATTCTAATAAAGTATTGTTACTGTTGATTGATGTTAAAATTCTGCTAAGCTTTCAACAAAACATGTTTATTGAATAATGCCGCTTTTGTCTATTTGTTGGGAATCACGTATTAATGTATTATACAGATGTATTATACAGATATATACGCAAAAAGTAACTGTCTCTGTACTTCACAATTACAATTAAGTGAGAGATTCTATGCTGACACTCAGCTTTTATGTGTCCCTTTGTTCAAAGACCGATTAATCTTCAACTCTGATCCGATATTGATTGGCGCTCAACGTCTTATGGCCTTTATGGTGTACTTAAAAAATCCTCGTATTGTGATATTCATTTGATGAGCTTTAAATAATATCATTGTTCGAGTGTTTCTTTTTGCATGTGATGTTAGATTATTTATTATGAATAAATTACTTTATTGAAAACATGAATGAAAAAAAATCCGTTTTCCAGATTAATTATTGAATACATGTTTTATAGGTCGGTGAATTTCGTTAATATTCGTTGCTAGTAGCAATAACGGCTTTGACAGTGATCGAGCTTAAAGAGGTATATTAATTTATTTTGTATCTTTGTTGATAATGTTTTTTAGTTCTGGTTATTTTATTTTGATATTTAATCCTTCGTTGTATGTGTGCGGCAAGTTTAATTATGATTTCTCTCCATAAAGCAGTTGAGTTTAGCATGTTGTGAGTGTTGATATTTGATTAAAGTTCGTTCTACGTTCGCCGTTTTATTATTTTTGCATTTCGCTGCGTTGGTAACATGCACATACATATCGAAAAGTCATGGATAACGTACTTCATTTAGCATTTTATCTTTTAACATTATATCTTAATTACCCGAAACTGAAATGAAGGTAAAACAATACAAATTGCATTATTGTATCCGTACAAATATGCAATGGAGAAAATGATGATGATGAATGATGAAAATCTCAAACCTAGTTATTGTTTAGCGCCTTTGAAAATAAATGTCCATTTTTGAAAAAGAAGAAACGAAATACAAATTGTGGTTTTTTACATAGTAAATACGTTTTCAGACGTAGCTTTTTTTGGTTTAGCGAAAGTGTAGACGTTTCGCCGTAGCGTTGTAGCATGTATGCTACGATGTTACGTGAAAAGACTTGACTAGTTATTGAATTATAACAACATAATGAAGTTCAATATTGTGGATCGAAAAGATGGTGAAAGATAATTGAGTAGAGTATAATTAATAAAATTTTTATTGTAAACAAAGACATTTTTTAACTTTTTTAAATTTTTTCTAAATCAATAACTATAATACCTAGACCTCCTTAATTATTAAAATTTTGTGTTACGTAAAGATAATCTTTATTGTGTATAATTGAATTATTATCATTAGATATTTAATTACATTTATTACAGAAATATTATTAGTATTTTCTCTATAACAGTGTATGTCGATTTGAAAACTTTTTTGATATCTTTTATTTAGATTGTTTGTAAGGAAATATTATGCGGTTGCTATTTTGCTTATTTATCAAGGAAGGCGGCGTCGGATAAACAAAAGATATTTTGGATTTTTAATCAATTGAATTGTATGAACTATTTCACATTTAAGTTATACCGCCTTTCTAGTCTCTCCTCTTTGAAAAAATAAATACAACAAATGTAGCAGATAGAAAAATGTTATGAAACAATTCTCGAATTTCATTTTAAAAAGAGATCATGTCACGGACTAGTGTATATTGCTGTGTTTAAATTTTAGTAATTGCAACATATGAAAGTAAAACAATACCTTCCAAACTTGATACCTCTAACGGATTTGGAGCTGAAGCAGATTGCACCCGGATATATCGTTGATAGGATTTCCGGCACAGTCGCGCTTGATTAATAGTTTGCAAGATAATCTCAAGCCGTTTAGTTCGGTTATACAGAGCCTGTTAAATTCGCAATTTTGCTTTGAAAATCTATATTATAACAGTACGGTTCATTTAATGTAATTTTATTATATATATCAAAAATAGAGGGCCGCACGGGATCATTACAATTTTCTTTTAACCTTAAAATTGCATTATTTAAACCTTTCCTTAGAAAATTAGTACTTTATACCAATAAATGAATAGCATAAACTACGGGAGCGTTTTCCTCACGCAGACCTTATCTGTTTCCGGTATGTAACTCAAAATCTCTTCTTTACAGCTTACGCAAGCGTCTGCGTTAGTTATGCGTTAAAACTACTTACAAATTTGTAGACGGAACAAAAACTTTTAATAAACACAAAAGTTGTCCTTTTTGATGTATAGAAAAATAATAAATTTTGCTATAAAAATAACTACTGTTTACAGACAACAAAGAACACAGTTCAATCATTTTTATAAGTTTCTCGTTAAGAATGGAAAAACGGGATCCTCAACCCTTAACTGTATCACTTCCATTTACAATATTCGCTTAGATATGGCTACCGCAAATATGTCACTTTGATTGAAGTGTTTGTTAAGTAACAACAGATATAGGGGAGGTTTATTGTCTTCAAAAGGTTTCTCAATTTTAGACGCGGGTAATATACCTTTTAGAGGTGAATAATTTTTCTTTTTCATCATTTTTATGTTTATTTACTGTTAAAAAATTTTCGATATATTTTAGAGAATTTCCTTTAATATTTTACCGCGCAGATAAGTAGATTAGATCGCGGATTCACTGTATTTATATTTTATTTTACAAATAATAGTAACATTGTACTTTTAAAATATATGTTTACAAAGAATACTAATACAGTAATTACCAAATTAAATCTACATTAAGTGCTATTATTATAACTACTTTCCACTAAAGCAAGTTCCAACATTTTACCGTGTCTCGATCAATTGAATGTTTGTTTGTTTACTGTATTTTGACACGGCGTGTTTTGAATCGTTAAGGATATTTTTTTAGTATTGTATTCGAAATGGTCTTTTATTACTCGTCAATGGCCTTTAACTCATGATCAGGAAAATAATACAAAACAAGTGTTAGAAAATTATTGAATTTTATGTTTATCCAGCTGTTTACTTCTTTGCTCATAGAGAGAATATTAGGACCACCAAAGGCGACGGTAGACATTTTCTATTGACCAAAGAATCTGATGAAAAATGTTCTAGTCAAATTCACATACATTATCGAGCAATACCTAAAAGCTTTTTCATTTGGAACTCACATTATACTCTTGAGAAAAATAAGATCTATTAACGAATGCATTTATGTTAATTATATTGAAAATTCACAATAACATAGAAAGAAAGATAAGAATTATTTAATGCCAAAAATGGTAACAAGTTTTCTGAAGTTATCTGTTTGTGTGTGACATATTCCACATTGAAGGGATGACAAAACTCATAGATTATATTCTACCGAAAACTTTTTTATGTAAAATACCTTCTTTAAGTACATACTAATATTTTATCTTAAAACTTATAAAGCCCACTCATTACATTATTGGGTTAGGCCAATGCCCAGTTGTGAACTTCTATCGCCTGACGATATTGATAATGTATTATGTAGTCTTTATTCTTTTTAAAACTTTTTTATTTCTTTGTTAGTACAGAGTAGCTATCCATTATTTTCTGAGTTATGAATTAAATACTACTTCGTATAAAGTATACAGTTTAAAAATTTACAGATATATATACTGATAAGTTATAAATGTATATTATATGTTAAATCTAAGCCTTGTTGTGGCTACTTATTAAACCTCAATTTTATTCAAGGGTAAAAAAAAATTCTCGGCAATTGTTCCTATAAGAGTAGATTCAAAGAAAGCGTACTCGTAGTGTGGACCGAATATCCTGGATAAAAAACCTACTCCTGTCGTTTGGAAAAAGTACCTGTTCGGTTTTTAGAAAGCGGTAATGAAAGTTGAAATTAATTTAATGGTCGCTGATCATCTGGAGAAGATTGCATTTTAATACTAATATTAATGGCTTAATGTTGCAAATTTCAATGACATATTTCTTCTTAAATGAAAATAAATTTTCTTTCAAGTTTACACGTTTTTCTACATGACGAAATATTTATTTATAATACTGATTTTAATTTCAGTGAAAACTTATTCATTTACATGGCTTCTATTTCTAATCCGGAAATACTTTAAAATAGCCAATGTAGCCGGGTTACAATTAAAGTACAATCGATAATAGTAATTTGCCCGACCATTTTCTTCTAGTCTTTGTTGTTGACAAAGATGATTGTGGGGTTGTTAACTAATTAAATGATGAATTAATATCAGATTGATAATACAGACAAATATTATCTAGAGATGAAAAATTTTTATTAACAATTCTAATAATGTATATAAAACTTATGTAAGCCAGTTCACTGTTATCCTGTTTAAAATCATTTGCCTTGCTCTACGTCTGCTTTTTAGAGTCAAACCTAATAAATTAAAAACTATTAAAGTTGAATATTTTATTACTTTAATTTTTCTAACGAGTATAATTATTATTATTAAAAAGACGAACTTGTGGGATTATAACTATTTCCTAATGTTACTTACCGTTTTCGGATATGATAACATAATTTTTCGGTTAGTAACACTGAAGTTCATTATTGCACTCGAAGAAAGCTGAAAATGTGAATAATAGGTGTAGGTAATATCTGCTGGTCAATTATTGGTGTTGTAGTCTTTATGAGTACTTCATAATAATATTTGCTGTATATTGTAATCTGTGTCAATAAATAACAGTGCTGAGAAATAAGTGACATTAGTTTCAAGCGATTCATACAAGCTTTTACTAGCTTTTTTATCAGCGTTAAGTAAACAATGCATGATAAAGAGTAATTCTAGATAGGACTGGAATCATCGCTGCTTCGGAACTGGCACCGAGATCGTCGACGGTGCAATTATAATTGTTGTTTAAAAAAACTTATTTTGTCTAAAAATTGAATACGTATGTGTTTAATGTATGTCAAAATATAAGACCTATATGTATATGTATCGATGGACAGTGATAGACCGGCGATCTTGTAAAAGTCGCGGGAAACAGCTTGATATAGACAGAGTAGGACCAGTCAGAGTGGCGATCTTTGGGAAAAACCTATGTCCAAATTCTATTGGCTGAAGATAAAGAAGTAACGATTGGAAAACTTTGTTAAATTTTTAATTAACTTATTAATTTTCAGTTTTCTAGTGAATCACTGTGGTTATTCCTATATGTTTTGATAGCAAATACTTTTTTACGGTTTCGTTAATATTGATCGTTTTCAAAATTACTAATTAACACAAATTTACAGAAACAGTACTTAAAATATAAATAAGGGGAATGTATTCACTGCTAAAGTCATTCATAAATTTATGGGGAAATATCTGTATATTCAGCACTTCATTTAATATATTTTAGTAATATATTTACATTTATGTTCAATAATTTACTATACACAAATTATAATTAAATGGAACATGAAAAGTAGCGGCAAAAAAGTTTTAGAGGACACAGATTATAAATTTATTAGTCAAAATGTCACTACAATTTTTCTACAATTGACTAACTCGACCTTGTTTTCATATGGCTTTAAGTATTAATAAGACCGTGACTGAAGAAACATGTTCGCCCAGAATACTCTAGTTTCTATATGTTGATAGCTATATTTCAGTAATGCTGCTATGGCAGAAGATTTAGAATAAGTGGGTGGTAACCAGATGGGTTAAAAAAATCCCCACTAACAATCAAACTTTACAAGATCTGGCTTCGAAACCGTTACAAGACCTCCGTGTTAAGAATTTAACCACTGCCTCACACATTTAAATTCTTATTATACGTATGTATGTGTACGTTTTTAAAATATATTAAAAATTCTACTGTGATTCTAATTTGTGCCCAAAAAAGAGCATCAAAGTCTTTCAAGCAATAATATTTTTTTTATTAACCCTTTTTCCTCTCTAATGGAGAGTTTGCGAAATGCGAAAAAGAAACATTCGTACCATTCAAATAGGTAAAAATTGTTTTGTTGAATCGTATAACATATTTTAGCACCAGACGAATTATTAAAAAAAAAATTTAGACTTAATAATTACTGATCATAATAATAATCAACCCAAGTATGAACAATATCGCAAATATTCTAGAGAAAGCTATCTGTATTGCAACGGGAACAGCATTAGTTCCTAACCGTAGTTTAAAAAAAAATTTAGTTGAAAGATATAAAACTACGATCATATAAGTAAAGAAAGACGGAAATTGTAAATTAATTCAAATCGGTTATTATAAATCGTACAAAGATGCTGAAGTTGTATTCTTTGTTACAGTTCCCGAAAGCCAGCCGCAGGCGCGGCCACACGCTGATGAAGACGAATTCGCCAACATGGACGAGAAAGCAGCCCTCACAGGCCGCTTTCTCACACTAAACAAACGCCGTAGGCGCCCTCTAGTCACTAGATTTCTACAAAATGACACAGCACTGCTCGATGATCTACAACTGCGCCAAGTGCAGGCAAGTGGTGACTGATCAAGGAGATAGTAACTGTTCGTATAACTTGTACAATTTTGCCGCGTGCGTTGGTGACTGCGAATATCAAATGAGGCACTGCTGGGTTTGTTCTGCGCTTTAATTTTAATCTATTTGCTTATTTAGTTTTGAAATCAAATGTCTACTTGATTGTAAAACTATTGATTGTGACAATTGGTTAAATTTAAATAATCAGGAATGATTTTTAAGAGAATAAAATAATGAAAACTTAGTGTTAGGATATTTGTGTGATTTTATTCCCGACATGGTCATTCGACGGTCCTTCGTTGGCGCCGAGACTGTCAGTCGTAAATTTAAATATAGTCGCTTTATATTCATAAAACGTCTCTGGTTTGTGTAGCTTTAAAACGCGACTACACGCATGGATATTTTTTTTTTGTAAAGGTCATGTAGAAACAGGGGGTTTATCCAAAAAATCATAATTATTCGACTAATGACACGGTTCAGAAGGAATAAAATTTTCATATACCATTCCAATAGTTAATGAGAGCTTTAATGCTATGGGTCAAATATTGCATCCAAGAAAACTGGTAGCTCAATTGTCGCACACTAAATTAATGATGCTCTAAGAAAATCTTTCTTAAGACATGTGCCAGCGAACTGTTACCCTTTTCATAATCTTGATCCATAATTGAAAGGATATGAATTGTGAAAATTAGCACTTATTGCTCGACGTCTAGGGAGACATAGTATGCAGTTTAAACTGATTTGTCGGTATTCGTTAATGACATTTTATAAAAGTATAATCAATATAACTTAAGTAATAAAAAGCAACCTTAGTTGCATTTTACCTTAAAGTACAGTTTAGTAATGGTATCATATTCTTTCCTAACGAAATGTAATGGTATTTTTTGAGATACATAATTTTTCCAGAAATATTAATTTGTATTTGGGTTAGAAATTTATACAAAGGAGAATATGGTGATAAGAGTTGCCTAAATCTGTTCTATCATATTTTATGACTGGGTACCTCGGCGGACGGGTCTGCGTGCCAAATGGGGTCATTGATTTTCTAACAAACACATCGTTGAGTAGCTACACCGCCACTCAAATAATTTTTTCGATCAACAGCGCCCTCGTTTTACTACGAATACTAAACAGTGCATGTTCAAAATATTGTAAGTCTCTATATTAAAAGATTTCTGTTAGCGTCTAGGATTACTAAAGACATTAATTATATTACCTACTAGCTTTATTGATTTATAAGTTATTAACTCATTATTTACATACAGCCGAGTTTTTATTATCTGTATTTATCAATATTGAAAATAGTAGTTACATTACCAAAAATGATTTTGCCATTTATTTTCGTAAAGAAAGATACGCCTTTAAGTTATTAATTAGTGTTTTTTAATATTGTGACTCTAATATGTTGCCTTAAACTCATTGAGCAATTGCCAAGAATCTGACAAACAAATCGGAGCATATTTTTTTACTCACGTCTATCATAAATGTAGCGCAATGCGAGTCAATGACTTCAGAATTTTGTTCGTTTTACTATAAGAATTGAACTTTGATCTTATGGTATTATTAAACAGAAAGAGAAATGTGCATCGGAACACTGTTATGTTATTTTCGAAAATTTCCATGCTTTTGAGACTAATATTTATTTGTTTACAATATAAGCATGTTTTGTTAATTTCCTGTAGTAAAAATGTTGGATATTTCTCTTTCTTTTAAATTTGAGTGTATTTTAAAGCAAATGCGCGGATGTTACTGATACGTATGTACTAATACAGCTAGCGTTACAATGGGAATTGATTTTCATACCTTTAACACTGATTAACTGTTTTATTTTTTTTGCAGTGCATCCTCGAACAGTCCGCGCTGTGGAAGTTCAATGCGTTTACGTTAGAAACCGTCTCCGGGGGTAATTAATGTTCTTAAAATATTCCTTATTGAAAGCAGACTTGTTTTCTGTCACTTCACTCTTAACACTTAAGACAAATTTCAAATGACATTTAAGTTCCCTTTATTATATATATCCTTTTATTTATACACCGAATGATGTGATGAAGAGAATGCTTTTAATATATGTAAATTTTATAGTAATAATTGTTGTTATTAGTTTGCAAATGACCTTTAATATAACAGTTGTTTAACTGTCACAATTCATGTATTATTGTCCAAAACAATGCGGCAGAATAATAAAACGTTGTGACATGAAGCGCAATTAAACTGCGCTGACATTTTGAATGTCAAGCGTTATGGAGACGGAGAATACCGTCGTATGCAGATGCATGTCGCTTCGTTAGGTGAAACGAGACGTTTAACCGCAGTTCCCTTTATCCATCAACGTTAAATCCTTTATGTGATTTTAGACATAAATATTCTATTCGCTCGCATAACAGACGCTCAGTACTCATTAAAAAAACTTAGTTTCGTTTTCAAGCGAACGAATTTAGTCTTCGTTAAAACGTTTCAGGAATAACATTATCGCGTATTCTAAGTAATAGAGTATAATATAGTTTTCTTATTTTTCTATTTCGTGGTTTGTAATTAAGTGTTCATAAAAAAGTGTTATAATATATAATATAGAAAGTTAATAAAAGCTTGGTAAAACAAATAAAGTATATAAAATAAAAAACTTTTTAAGTATTCGTAATAACAATAAAATTCAGACGTTAAAATTCTCTTTTTTCCTAAGAAGGAGCGTCATCGCCTGCTGTTAAAGCTTCCTCCTTTTCCTACCTTATTTTTTTATTTTTTAAACATAATATTGTACTTTGTTAGATCTCTAGGTGGGTTTTAAGCATTATCGTTTATAGTTAAACTAGTGCTTCTAGTTTAAATGTAAAAGATATACTTAGGCCTAATTTTGATACCTTCATCAAATTTATTCCAATCACTTATAACAAAGTAAATATTTATAAAAAAAATGGGATAAGAAGGGGAATGACTACTTACCTACCTACTTACTTTTCATAATTTTTACGAATAGCTACGAAAGTTACAAAGGTTGTATTCATATAAACTAAGTTTATGTTCGGCGATATCGGAGCGATGATTATTGCTTGGAAATTTGTTAAGAAAATACCTTCAATGGTCCAAACTACATTTCAATCATAACTTAAAAATACTTGAAATAAAACCTGCAAGTAATTAGTAGATAGTATTTGTAGATAATTTGAAATTCAAATATACACGAGAACAATGTGTTGGATAAACGACCTTCGAATCTCCTTCACTTTGTGAGAGAAAATCCCGGTGTATAAAGGGTAAATTAAAAGGGTTGTTGTTTTAATTAAATAAAATTTTCTTGCTACTTCTTCTTTTCTTTTCGTTTGCTTAACGTAGTGCTCGCTTCAACTTTGTCTATTATGATTGTAAACAATTCGACCCTCGTTGCAGAAATAATCGGAACTGAATATAATTTTTATTCTACATGCTAATAATGTGCGTAGGGATAAAAAAGTTTAATGATTAAGGGTTGTAGTTGGGATCTGACTTAATGAAAAAGTACATTTTAATCACAATAAGTTTAAAAGATATATATCAATAGAGGAGTCCTGGTTTTGAAAGTGTTTTTCTTCTTAAGGTAACATCTTCCGAAAGATGGCGATCATTACGGCAATTAGGACCTTAGATATCGCGGCTCTGAAAATAACTAATATATTTAATAGTCATTATAGTTAGAAAAGTGTTTTTAGCAATTCTATAAAATCAACTACGTGAACGTTGCGGTCAATTTAATTAATGTTATGTGGTTCACAATAAAATCTACGGTGTGTATTCGCGTACGTATGTACCATCGCAATTCGTTATGAAATTTAATTTCAATCTCGTCAATTGTATCGCCGCATCGGTATCAATGCATTGTGATCAATCACAGATGTAATAGAATGCAATTGTCACATTAAGCGCCTCAATTGATATTTGATTGATTATACAATTGAATTGAAATTATCAACGCCCGCCTGTCGATTTATGATTCACCACGATGTATAGTTTTTGAATTAGTAAAATTGCCTATTTTCTCAAGACCCGGTGAACTCCAAAGTGATTAGGAGATCAGGACTAGACTGGAAGACCAGGTGATAGGTTCGGTTATTGAAGCCCGGCCAGTTTGATACCACCGTAGTTATTATTTTTGCCGCCAAAAAGTAACATCTTATGTCCCGAGGCGATAAGCCTAACATGCTGCTGTGTATTTAATTTTAACAAGTACCATCAGTTGAACGCCTATTTCGCCACGTCATTGATAGACACTCAAAGTGACGTGGTAATCGGATACTTAATATGAAAAAGTACGTTAAATTTTAATTGAATTAAAGTTTTTATTTTTAAGCTTTTGCTAACTTAACTAAAAGTTTTAATACCTACCAGCTAACGTTAAAAGCTTATGGTACGGACCGCTAACAAAGTTTCAGGTGTTAGACGGGTGCGAAGTACGTACCTGCTTTTGAATTACGTGTTAACTTGTTCGTCGATTGAGTAGTCAAGCTTCGCAATTATCGCTTTAGGATTACTTCAACTCAGTTCGAAATAGCCTTGTAAAGTTACCGTAAATATTAAATGTAAACATAATAAGCTTCCAATACGAATATATGTTATCAAACAATATACTTGTTTAGTAATTTATTACCTAACAAATCTAGAGATTGACCATCTGATAATACCATAAATACTTATTTTTCTAGAAAGAAATAGGATAAGATTTTTAATTTTTATTATATCTTAAAAATACACTAAAGTATCGGTTGTATGTTTTACTCCTTTAAAGAAACCTAAATCTTTGTTTCACTGTATAGTATAGGATATAACTGCCAAATGTGGTGCTAGTTAGGAAGTTTATAGCGCAATGTAAATATTCTTTATTTGGTAATAGCTATAATTGCGGTACATCGCATATTGATTTTTGCCTAATAAGTTGTTAAGTCATTACGTCAGTAATTAAGCGCCCTTTCATCATAAATATGTTTACTGACTATCTACTGAGATGACCTCAACAGTACGACTATTACATTTTAATTTATCATAATAATCAAGTCAACTCATTCACTTCCACATTGACTTTGCTGCGTAGCTTATTTAAACTTTATCTCTTACCAAACTTATAAAAGTAGTATACCGCAATAAAATACGCCTATCAAAGCAAAATGTCTATCCGCGAAGTTTTCAACATTGTAAAGAGCAATAAAACAAAAACAATAAAGTTGTTTTGGCAAAAGCATTTTATGTTTAATTATTTAAAGAAATCACAGCAACATACACATATAGATCAGAGGAATGCTTAAAAACTTAAATTCTAGGTACATGTTACTTTCTTTTCATAATTAAAATATTAACTATAGTCTTAGAGAAGGTTAAAGCGTAAATTTTTAATCTCCTTTCATCAGCACCAACCGGTACCATCAAAGTGCACAGTTCACGAACGTAGCGGTCTAGGATTTAGTTAAGAGATGTTGGGAACTCTATTATCTCGTTTAATGGAGTCTTTGTCCTGCACCGGACCTCTAAATTACTTGGAGAAGCAAAGATCCTTTGTCAGTGTTGCCGCAATTAATTCCGTTACTTACAATGCATTGGATTTTGCAGAGCAGGAGGCGGCTTGACTATATTTTGATAACACTCGAAATTATTGCTAACGGGCTCCATCCAGTGATTACCACACTTCTTCAATATCTTTCCTCGTTGTTCCCGTATACTATGGACAATGAGATTTCACATCCATTCTGTATTTATTTTATCAGCATTTTGTTCATATAAAAAAAAAATTGTAAATAAGATGAATATTTCTACAAGAAAGCAATTTCATAACTGTAAGTACGCGTCTTGAAGTAAAAATTATAACACAAAACTTGTCTCTGTAGACGTATAACGTATTAAAAAAAAAACATTTTCGGTAACAATAGTACAATAAGTATTCAAATAAGTACGTGGTTTTGTTGCTAACCTTATGTGCCCTAGTTGTCTAGAGTCGTTATATTACACGTACACGTGTATTATAATATTAATCGAACCTGTGATTTTTTTACATCCAGACATTTGCCTACCCGTAACGACGGAATTAGATAATATAAAATTTATGAAATTGAACTTGTTGCCTAAAGAAATAGGATGACAAATCTCGTGATCCTAGTAAGTAAACAAGATGCAACATCTTTTATTACGCAACAAATTAAATTAACACAGTACTGTTTTACGGTAGAAGTAAGGAAGAAATAGACGCTGCGGCGGTTCCTATCTAGTCTCCGGCAATAGGAATCAACCAGATCAAGCTTTATATATTTAATTTGAAAAATGATTTAAAATTAACAGGTTTATAAAATATATATTTGTTCAGTCCTGTATTGATGCGTTCAATATTTACTATTGCTACAGTTATATTGAAATGTTTAACAAATACTAAATAATAGGTACACATGGGCCTTTCAGTATCAGGCGATAGAGGAAGCTTTATCATGCGTCAATCAGCAGTCCCGATTTAAAGAATACATTCCTTTGTTATGATTACCACGCGTAGATTCTACATTATTAGGAATGAACACGGGTCTCGTATGTAACTAATACAGTCACTTATCAATACAAAATTTGGTATCGTATACACGTGGCACGTGTAAAAACTTAATAGCATAAAGAATTTGAGGACTTATTTATTCGTGTATAATAGTTTCCGTATCCCAAAGATCAATAATGAAGTTCAAATCTTTTGTAACACACCCCACGTATGTTATCTGTAATCAAACCTTCAGAGCTTTAATAAAATTAAATTTAATATGCTATATACCATTTCTTCGTTGATGAGCAATTCCTCTGGTTCATTTGTGTGATGTATGAAACGATAAAAAAATAAGGTTTGTTTGTTTGTTATATCTTATTTAGAAGTAGACTTAGACTTTTATTACTGTAAGTCTATATTACTTTCAATAACGGAAGACAGTAGTCTTTGATATGAAGCTCGGTGTCTGCTGGGTTCCGTACCTATAAGGGTTCCGCTTGTAGCGGACACTTTATTGGCTGTAAACTGTCAGGAGCAGCAGGGTGTTGTTTTATAATCTTCGCAAAGTTATACTACGGCCTGGTCAGAGTAAATGGAATGAAGCGTGATTTAACGGCCGCCGTGTCTTTTTCACGAGTTACATGCCAACGTTGTTGACAATTTATTATAAATTGCCCCGTATTTGTACTCACATGTAATCGGCTTAACGTTTCACGCAGTTTTAGTTCGTATCTATAAAATAAACAATTTAAGGCATTCGATACGATGGTTTTCAGATTCTGCTATCGAATATAAACAAAAAAAATTCGGCTGCGGATTTAAATTTTAATTGTAAGGCAATAGATCATATAATACGATATATACTGACCGTGTTTAACAATCGACGATTACCCATTTGGACAATTTTCATTCTAATTAAATTATTTTATATTGTTTTAGTAACATTAAAAAAATTTTGAAATAAATTAGATCTTAATTGTATATTACCATAAACATAAAATAACGTTTATGCCGTTTTCACTGACTATCTTTTTTTTTATTCCTTCTGGTTACGTTAGAACAAAGAGTTTGGTTTTCCTTTTCATTCTTTTCCTTTATTTTACTCTTATATCATGTTCCATTATTTCAGTCTTCTTTCTCTTTTTTACATTTCATAACTTTGGTACATTTTCTTATTGCTTCCTCCATACTTCGCCTCCCAGACTTTAATCGTCACTGTTTTTAAATTACTTTAGTTTATATTTATTTTTATAATAATTTACACTTTTTGGTCTGTTGACTTGCAATATGTTTATCTTTATTCTCCGTCTATTTTCTACATTTCATTTACTACCTCTCATTGTTTTATATCTTACTATTTATTTACTTTACTTTCTTTATTTGTTTCATTTTATTTATTTATTTTTCTCTATTGTTTTCTTAATTAACCGTCTGAGGG
>DWLS01002593.1:0-17744 GCA_018246255.1 Pachliopta kotzebuea | reverse complement strand
AGTGTATAATTATTATATTAGTCAAAATATATTGTAAAAAGTATTTTAGCTAAAGAAATAAAAACTTTGAGCTTTTGGTGTACAGGTATAGGGAGATTAGAGTCAAATCTAATTTTTCTGCATTTAACATTCCCTTTTAATATTACAAAATTTCATTTGACAATGAAGTCGAACATGCTATATGCTTGCCCTGAAATCTCTGGTTCACGTATATATGGTTGCTGTTAGATGGTTATGTATTTACGGCAGCGTACAATGACAGAATAGTAGCTAACCAAGCCGAACCGAAAATTTTCTACCATTATCTAAACTATAAGTTACTTATGTGGACACGGAATTCTATGTCATCGTTAGCCTTGTGTTTTGCTTGGTTGGTATAGAAATTAACGAAATGTATAAAGACATGCTCCCATGTACAGTTTTTCCTGCGGTAAACGGATTTTAAAAGTTACTAAGCCAGATAGATTAGAAATGAATGATAACTATTTTCTTTTTGTTGAGATGTCGTTTGTTTTGATAATTAGATTTAATAATTGTATAAAATAATGTGTTCAAGCTTAATCTTTCTGTTCTAAAAACAACAGCCAATTATACGGTTCACACATTAATGTATATAGCGTAAAAATCATTTTGCACAGTATTTTATCCATTAATTAAAGCTAATGTTTTTTCTGTTCGCTAATAGCATTTCTTCTTTTTGTACTGTGTTGATTAAAGGAATCTTTCGTTTTAATTTTCAAGGTAATTTCACTAAACATCGCTTTTTCTTATTCAATGTTTTTTAATGCGACCGAAGAAATCGATGACAAAACAAAAACATTCACCGAGTTCAAACTAATATGTCAAGGTAAACGAGAGAATAAAGTTTCCAAATAGGCAATGATAATATGTTTTAATGAATAACATCAAAACTGTAAGATTAAAGTAAAACTAGTAAAATCTATGAACTGTTTTTTAAATATAAATATATGTTACTTCAGTGATGTAGCTGTACGCTGTTTTGGAAGAATTTGTACATAAGATAGGAACTCATTAATTTTTGAGACATCTTTAAATATTTTCAGGTAACTAAGGATTCAGTAAATAGGTAAAAGTATTTTATCACTACTTGTAGTATAAATTGTGCGAATTATTATGACTTTTAGAGTTAGTTTGAACGGCAATTATTAAAAAATGTATATATGTATATTAGTATTTGACATAAAAGTTACTACTTACAGCATTAGTAAAAGTAACGCCTTTATCGCCTATAAATCGACGTACATTCTGCATTGGATTCTGAAACGAGAAATAAATGAAACGGCAATTCTTATTTTCGCATTATTTATTCTCTTAATAAACTATTTGCTACTAACCATGCCACCGAGCACTACATCTTGATCGTCCGTCAATATAATAACGAAGTTCGGCCTCTTTTGTTCTTCACAAGTTACACTTGAGACCATAAACGTAATAAGTAAATAAATAAGCATTATGACTTCTCTTAAAATTTTATGTACGGAACAATAAAAGTTTTCTATTGCGGGACTGCCGGCATTACTTCTAACCCGGTACACTCACTCGCGATTACTATTCCGACTGTAAAAAAACCGACGCTCTTCACAACTGACCTGCAAGATAAGAAACATATATATAAATAAAAATTAATATGGATAAGAAATACAAACAAGATTTATCAAATATAAAAAATTATTCATTATTAAGGTACATATATTAAAGTTAAACCAAGAGTTGTATGATTCTTCATACTTAAACATTCAAGCTACTAATATTTTTCTGATGAAACAAATCTTTAATAACAATTTGCATCATCTGTGGTAATAATTTTATTAAAATATATAAAACAGTGAAATTCATAATTTATCACTTCATTGGCTATATAAAATTTTATTAAAACTTTATTTTCCTTATTCTTTAACATGCTTGTTTTAGACACTTACAAACAATAGTCAATTTAAAATTTTCAAGATTCTTGAGATAAAATAAGTTAAAAGGTACTTTAAAATTTAATATGCAAATTTTTAAACTAAACTTTAAATATGTATAAATGTTATGATGAGATAAATTAATGACAACAGATTGATGTAAATTTGTTCTGGTTAATTTTATGATAAAAAATATTTTTTCAATCATTTGAGATTATTACATGGAGGCTTTTATCAATCCCATTGTGCCCTTTAACCATCTTTATCTCTAATGGCTATCTCTAACTAAAGATTAAAATATTTTGACATAAATTTCATTCAAATTAACCAAATAGTCCATAATTTATACTCAGAAGTACACAAATTTATGAATAAACAAATATTTTAGACTATTATAATCAGATTTAACACATACTAAATTCATAGAATATATTGTGTTTATTTTAAAATGAATAAATAATTATATAAGACAAAATATAAATTAAAATATATCCAATAAAATCTATTTTGTCAAATGTGTGTTATAAAATAAATATATAAATGAATGAATATAAATATAAGAAACTATTATAAATTACAACAAACTCCCTATACATACTAAAGCAAAGGATATATAATACACAAATTCCATCAACAGTGTTAATTTCATTTATGTATGAATACATAGAATTTATTTTTAATACTGAAAATATATTTCTGAATTCTTGTCAGTAAGTAAATCTGGTTAGAAGAGTAGCTTAGTGAAGAAAATGTAATAAGTTTTATTTTATTCCATGTGGTGACAAGTTGTGCAAGGTGTTCACCTTATGGTAGGTGATACCTTTGCCCAATTTGGCACTATTTGAGAATGTACACACAGCACCACATTTGCTTATCACTTTGACACAATAGTTGTTAAGTCTTATTACCCCTAGTAATATCACTGGCATTAAGCACCGTTTAAACTGGAACAAAGTAATGTTTGCACACTGGTGTTTAGCAGTAGGAAAAAGACCTACAGTGGTATCTATCTACACAGTCTGCGACAGTGAAGTCCTCCAAACAGTAAGTACACAAAATCCAATAAATTACAAACAGTATAATATTATCTAAATATATTATTAAAATAAAGAGAATTATTAAGATCAGTTTAAAAATCAACAAAAATTGGAAAGATCCTAGAGCACATGAACAAATTATAACTAAATTTATAAAATTATGGGTCAAGAGTTGTATACAAGTATCAAACTTAATTTCTTAAATATTTATTCTAAATGCAAATTTTAACTTACTTATGGATTTCACAATCAACAATATTTAAATCCTGAAATTTTATACATGATAACAAACCTAAATATATATAATTTAAACAACTTCACAATTTAAATCAAAGCAACGTAGGGATATTGTTCTCCTTGAAATGTCACACTACATCTGATAATGTCAATAATATATAAGGAAATGGTGATGTTCATATGACATCAAAGGTATTAGCATAATAATTCTTTTCTTCTATTATTCTCTTGTATGACGATTAAAAATATTTATAGCAATCATTATGTTTATATTTCAGTAATGCCATTCCTGTTATTTACATTGCATTATTCTCAAGTAAAACTACCACATTTTTAATAGGTTAAGTTTACCTACCATTTAAAAGGATCGTAATAAAAGTCTTTGATAAACGCAACAACACCAGTTTTACCCATTATAGATTGACACTAATGTACTTAAAGTAAATGGTCAAAATTCTTTATGTGCTTTAGTATAAATACCCTCGAATTTTCACAGCGAAAGGATTAAACAAATGACAATGACAGATTAAAAAAAATTGTCATGACAGATACAAAACCTCCGTTACGATTGATGAATATTCATTTGTGTGTATGTGTTATTGTTAATGATTACACTTAAACCATATTTAGCTTTTATAATAAATATTATCATTATATAATCTCTAATGATATTAGTGTTAGCTTTTAGTCGTTTGAGCGATTTGACTGTTTATTGGGTACCCGAATTGAATATTGACTAACGAGTCTACATATTACAATCTTTATTTAAACGACAATGTCCGTCCGTCCCTCAACAATTTTCAATCTCGAGAACTACAAGGGGTATGAGGCTGAAATTTTGCAGACAGACAAATCTCGCTTAGATATGATCAGAGTTGTTGTTGGTATGTGGTCGGGTTCCCAAGTTGTGGGTGCCCAAAGTTTTAGAATTTTGTATGGGCCACTTGTGTAATTTTATATGTACTGTATTTTAAAGGTATGTTTTTTAATAATTCATTATAATGTTTATAAGTTCTACCTAGTAACGAAAATTTCTTAAAAAAACTGGCCTATGTGATCTTCTGTTTGTTCCGGGTAAACTGTGAAATACTTGCATTGATTTTAACACGATTATTACACACAATATAAAACATAAATTATGCCGGGTTTGTTAAAAATAATAAGAGTTAAAAAAGATATTATAAGAAAATTATTAATCGACTTAGATTTCGTTTATTTTATTTTTTGGGCAAGCGATTAAATATGTGTATAATATTTTATACTTTGATAATAAAAAATTATACACTATTGTAGGGTAGTAAAAAGCCGCTAAACGAAACGTTATTGTCAAAGACGCGACGTCTTGTTTTAATGACCGTTTTTGAAAATCGAAAATATTTAGCTATGTTAAATTTTTCAGATTATTTTGTTTGTAACTAGTTTTAATTATGGATGAAAATGAAGTTGAAAATAAAAGATTATTGAACGTTACTTTTGGTGAAGATTCACGGTCTGCTGTCAATTCACTTATTTTGGATTACTATCAAAAGTTCGGTAGGAAACGAGATCTGGAACAGTTTTTTGCTTTATCGACGGCTCAAAGTAATATTCGTGATCCGACAAGTTTATTTTGGAGAAAAATGAAGGTACAATCAGATTCCTCTGACTCTGGAGAAGGCAAAGCTGGATCTTCTACAGAATTATGTAGAATATCCATTAAATGTACTGTCCCAGAACAGTCTACCTCCCAGGTGAGAAATATTATTCCATTAGGTATAAAATAATCTAGATTTATAATAAGGGTTTTTCATTTTAATGAACTCGTAAGAAATGTGACTTGAATATTCCTATTTTAAACTGATTTTAATCCATATTGAACTTTGAGTCATAAACCCTGTCTTGATAATGTATAAGTTTATAGTTTTGGTTATTCTCATTTATTAGAAGGTGCCAGCATGTCAAATGACCCCATGTTGTGGAAAAATGGCTTTATATGTTTGTTTATGTTACGACAGAAAACCATTATTAACAAAATTTATTATTTGTCTATTTGTACTTATTTCCAGGATGATAATCCACAATCAAAAGATGATTCTGTATCACCTCCTATAATAACAGAAGAGGCAATTTCTCCATTACATACTGATCAAGGGACACCAACACAATCAGATAATGAGTCCATGAAATCTGATGATAACAATTCACAGAAATGTAAATAATGTTCATATTTGTTATAATTAGTGAGAGCATTCTGTTATATATATTAACTTTTTACCTGTATAAATTAGGAGGTTAGTTAAGTAAATATCTACTCTACATTGTAATATTTTAGAAAAACAAAATTATCTTAAATTTCAAGATATTTAGAATATTGTGTGGCTATGCCTGAATAAAACAAACAAACAATAAGAAAGATAAACATTTCGAGTTTATCTCATGCATTCCTGTACGCACTGGTAGAAAAAGTTTACCAGTTTGCATAATGAATCTATTTATGTGTGATGATATAGTTTTTAGATGTTAACCTAAAAGAGGCAAAGGCAAAAGTTAAAAAATAGGTTTATAAACTAAAATTTACTACATTTCAAAGATTTTCATAAAAACTTATGGTTGAAAGGGCTGTCTGCCTTGAGCACCCTTGACCGACCTAAATTATTTTAAAGACTATAACATAGACTAATCGACCAACTGCGGGAGGAACTGTAGGGATCCCTATTTATGGTTATTTTCTATTTATTATACATACACAAAACTAGGCAACTTTCTAAAAACTAACTCATGTGCAGTACAGAACTTTGAATTTTTGGTGAACTTGTTATTCATCTTGCTGTATCAAACCTCAAAAAGTGTGTGTCATTACATTACTTACCAAGTGTCAGCGAATCTTATCAAATAAGTATAGTGTAACATAATTTAAACTGTATATAATAAATATGATAAAGTTTGTTCAAGCGAGTTATGAAAAGTACAATTTTTTGATATTTAGTTTATTTTGTTCTAATAAGGAGCAACAGTAGCACCGACAGCGATTTTGTTTCTTCCAATATTTGATTGAAATTAATATGTTTTTAGTTTATTGTGATTGACGAATATGCTCGTCTCAGCTCGCTTCTAGCGACAAAAAACTGTGCGCACTTTAAAAAGAGTGTGCCACTGTTAACTGGTTAATTTTCCTCCTAATTTTTTTAATCCAAATTAGTATAAGCTTTAACATGTATGATTTTTAATTTCAACTCAAGAAATTGCCTAATAAAATACCAAACAAGGACTCTTTTGCATTAAAATGTTTGCTATAAAAAGTCTTTTTTCCAGCAACTGAACCTCACCTGGAGACCTCTATAAACAAACCATTCTCACCAACAAGCAGCATTACATCTCAACGTAAATTAGAATGGGATTCCTTAGGTGATGTCGGGTATGGTAATGAAAGTGAAAAAAAAATATCAGGATCAAATCTTAGCACATTAGAAAGACTTGCATTACAGCAACAATATTCTAATAATGATTCTAAGCATGACACGCCTTTTGGGCCACCAACTTCTCAGTCAACTCCTGTTGAAACAAATATTTCCCAAAAAGGAAAAAAAGGGAGTATAAAGAAAATAACCAAATTTTATAAAAAAGATGTGGACTTAGTAGAATTGAATGTTCCACATACTTCTGAAAATACACAGCTAATAAATGTTAATTTAACAAAACACATATCTTTTAATGTTGATAAAAATGGAGATTTTAGTGTGATGAACTCAAAAGAGGATATTAGATATTCCACAGACAAAGTTTCAGTAGAAACTGAAATGACACCACAAGTGAGATTAGATAAAGAAATACAAACTAGTTTTACACAAAGTATACAGCATAAAAATAAATGTACGAATCCCATTGAAACACAAAGAAATGATGAATATGTATGTAAACAAAGATTTCCAATAATTCTTAATTTAAATACATTGAAAAAACGAAAAAGAAGACGAAAATTAAGAGTTTTTAGAAAAAAATTAAACAAACAAAAATCTAACTTATCAAATTTACATTCTAAAAAATCTGTGAATCAAATTTCTGAAGCTGAAAGTTTTGAGTACATGCCTGGTTATATTTATAACCAGAATCAAAGGAAAACAAGCTATGGCAAAGATTCAAATAGTGTTGGCAATAAATCAAGCTTAGAGTCTAGTATGGTTTTTACTACAGACTCTAGTAAAGTTAATAAAAATTCATTCAGTAAAGATTTAGAAAAAAGCATAAATTTACTAAAAGATGCACTACATCCAAAATATAGTAATTCTAAATTAAAAGAAAAACTTATTAAAGAAGTTGTTCAAAGATTGTTGAAAGCAAAATACAGCGATGATGATTGTGGAAATGTTTTTTTATCAAGTTTGAGTTTTAATAGAAAGAATTTTAACAACTCCCAAAGTAATAATCACACAACTACTAGTACATCTGATGATATTAACTTTACTGATAGTAATATAAAAAGACCCAAAAAGTCTATACTGAGAACAGATAAATTTAATCCAAATGGAATGGCATCTACATCTCAAAGTACTCCCAATTTACACTCATTAGCACAGAATGAACAGCAAGTAAATGTGCACAAAACACTAATGATTTCTAACACTGAATCTGATTCCTCAAGCAAAGGAAGAAATTCTTCTGATACTGTTCCTAAAATGTCCTCAGAAGAATTATACAAAAAATATTTAGATGCACTGAACAGGGAACAGATACATAAAAAACTTTTAAAAGATAAGGAAACACTTTTAAAAAAAAAGCTAATTAGCTCGGACACATGTATCAAGGCTACTCCCGCTAGAACTGAACAAACTGAAAATCGATTATACAGACTAATTAAAGAGTTGGCACAAAATAATATGGATAATGGATCTGGAGATGCCAGTAAGGTTGAAGGTAGGTCAAACTCAGACCAAGACCAATACAGTTTCATAAGGACACAAAGAAACCATTCTGTATTTACTCTAGCTTCTGGTAAATCTGTGCCCCATTCAAGACACAGTAGTCCAAAAAAATTTCAAAGTGATAAAAAACAGTCCCCAGAACCTGGTTCTAGTAAATTAAAAGATAATTGCTGTACTTGTTCACAAAGATCGGACTATACGAAATTAGCTGAGTGTCCATTACGTAATGTTGGATGCAAAGAAGTAACAGATCTACAAAGACATAATTATTGCAAACATAATAAAGAAGACAACTCTGACTTCACTGTTGGATTTCTTAGAAGTAACAAAACATCACCAAGAACAACGGATAAGACAGTTCATAATGCAGATAATGTACAGTATGTTTGTTTATGTCCGGAAGAGGCAATGGACGAAAAGGTTGTTCCTGAAAAATTACTTATTTACAAATGTTCACGAGTTAGTCAACAACCTGTGTCTTTAGATTCACAATCTAAAGCTTCTAGTTCGATAGGGGTCCAATGTTCAAGTGAATGTATCTGCAGTAAACAAAGAAAAGAGATAAAACCTCCAATGTTAATATTACCAGATAATACAACTTGCATAAATAATGAATTAATTCATTTGCAATCTTCCAGTACATTAATGTGCCCTTCAAGAAAGGCATCAGTTTCATCTCAGACACATGTGAATTTAGATCAACTTTTGCAGAGGGATTCTTGTTGTAACAGTGAGTCAACTACAACATCAAAAAAAACTTGTCAACCGGTTATAATGGAAAATATCTGTATATTAGATAATCAAAGCGAATATAAAACTAGCGAATGTAATTCATGTACATACGATATAACACGATCAATCCAGACAAAAATATGTATTGACCCCAAGATTTCAAATCCATCTATATCTGATGTAGTATTTATCAATGATGCAGATTGTGTTAAAATATTAGGTGGACATAAAACTGACATTAGTACCATAGAGAAAAATGCCGAGTGCCATTACGGCGATTTTAAAAATCAAGAATTAAACAAATGTATAAAAAATAAAACTGTCCCCATTGTACATCAACATCAAACAGAAATGAATGTGAAAAGGGCGAATGATGTAAGCAGTAAATTTACCGAAAAACCGATTAAACATTTCCCTAATGAAAATAAATTTTCTATTCCTATCCACGGTACAAATATGACCTTAATTGTTAGCCTTGGATCTGATATCGAAAATACTACCGATGTAAAAAATGTAACTGCAAAGGAAAAATGCATAACGACAAATAAAATTAACCCAATAAGTAAAGAAATAATATGTAATGTAGACAGTTCTAAAGGTGTGCAATGTACTAATACAGATTTCGTATCACTAATTAACGAAAATATTGATGAGAGTATTTCTGATATTAATAAAAAATTTAAACTCGCACATGAGAGTCAATCTACAAATATGTCAACAGAAGATTCAAAATACAATACTTACCCCACAAAATCGCAAGGTACAAAGAGGTCATTTGTGAGGTCGAATACATGTACTGGATGTTTAGAAAGTTCTGTTACTAAGACACAAATTGATAAAAAATTAAATGTTGAAACTCAAAAAGATTTTCCATTTGATTTACTCACCAAAACGAAAGAAAGTATCGACAATTTTAATTCTCATAAATCACTGAACGATAATAATAATACCTGTAAAAGAATTAATGTCTTTAGAAATGATCAAGAACGTAAATCGAAAACATCAAGTACTGAAAGCAAAGGCGATATAAAAAATTCATGTAACGATCCTATTTTAAACATAATTCAGGATATTACGAAACGTTATACTAAAAATGATATGGAAAAAAGCAAAAGAAAGAAATGCTTTAGAGATATTATAACTGTTTTGAATTATTTGCTAGATACAGAAGAAAGTTCAGATCAAAAAGAAGGTTGTTCATCTAGCTGTAATACTGATGGCACTTCGCTAACAAACCAATCAAATGAAAAAAAAACAACTAGTACAAAAAAACAGTATGTTGACAAGGCTGTACAATTGTCAGTGAAGAAAGATAAAAAACTTAAATCTTGTACAGAATCATCTTACGTACCCTCATCCAGCGACAAACCTCCAACTACTGACTCTGGAACATGTAAAGTATTGAACAAAATAAAGAGAGAGTGTGAGAAGTATCATCAGAAACGATGTAAAATACAGTGCGACCATAAAAAATGTGATGATACAAGCAGTACATCTGTCAATTGTGAAAACTGTAACCGTGTTCACTATTGTTCGTTCAAACCGAAATATAAAGCGAATAAGACTAAATCAAATCTAGATAAAGGAAAGAAAAAATGTGTTGCTTATAATTTAATAATACAAACATCAGATGGCGTCACTAGTGAAGATACTGTAGCTAACGAGGGTTGCGGCAGAAAGTTGAAAAATGTCATTGTCAAAGTACCATCTAAACATGGAAATCTGAGTAATGCTCCATGTAAAGAAGTTTCCGCAAATATAGAAAAAAGGAAACCGAATTATAGTCTTTGCTGTGAAGACAAAGTTCACAGAAGTAAAAGTTTACCGAATGACAGTGAACGGTCAAGTGATGATCTGGGCAAAACAATGCGTACGTGTACAGTCAGAGACTACTTGGAAATTAACCGACCCGACTTCATCGAGAAGACTATGGAACGACAGAACTGTATGAAAGTCATCAAACAAACGAGGTGAGTGAAGCTAATCTGGTTTAATGTTTTTTGGGTTTATCGTCTATATAATAAATAACAGCGGTCTCCAAACTTTTTCAACGTACGGACCAGTAAATTCATAAATAAATCCCAGGAACCTAAGATTTTTTTTTCGATTGTTAAATATATATAAAAATAATAGTGATCTTAGAATACATAATTAGAAAATGAACGTAACTTAAAATATAACGTGATGACTAAGTATATTGCATGTTTTTGTGTGGACCAGGGAATTTGTAATGAGGATTTTGTGAGGAGGAGTGGTCTGCCGATTAGCACCTTCGCGACCGCCAGTTAACATATTTAAATTTTTGGTGAAATTTTCTTTTATTTCTCATAGTTTGTCTTTGTATTATGGTAGATCAGTCTGAAAATGACACTCTTAATGCAATTAAACAAAAGTCTAAGAAATTAGCGAAGCCCGGTTCGATTCTTACGCTGTTTGGTCCTTCGATTCGAGGGGAAACCAATAGTTGCAAGAACTACGGATTTTTTGAAGATCTGAAGGACTTTACTAGCTTTCTGCCTTGTTGGACACCGTCTAGATACAGCTCTTGTTTCTGCCGCCCAATAGTAGTGTGCAAACATCACTGTGTTTCAACTTGAAAGGCGTGTAATCGAAGGCTTCTGAAATTGTAGAGTGTATACATCGTATAACAGAAGGTGATAAACATCTTAAGTAGTGTTACATTGTTATAGGAAAGCTAATTATTTACCACCCAATGAACATTAGTACGAAATGTATATAACGACTTAAATAATAATATATGCTATTTGCTATTTATTGCAGCGTACTTTTTTTTTAATAATGAAAATTAGTTAGTGCGAGCTTTACTAGAATCTTGCGTTCAAGTAGAAAAAACATTATGTTAGGTTTTGTAGTAGTCATAGAAATTACTCACCAATTTTTCTTACTTCAGACCTGGAGAGGTATGTGGCACTTCTGGGGTAAAAATGATTGTGGTCCACACCCCACAATGTACTCGTACTACTTGTATGGATCCATGTAATATTTATTGTTCAGGTACTTTTAGGTTCATTTACTATATTTAAAGTAGTTAAATTATTTTAATTGGGAATTTAAGGTATAATTTTTTTAGGTACACCAATAAATTGCAACGCGTGTGTCAATCCGTTAATTCAACCATTTAATAATGAAGTAACAAGAATTGGTGAGTTTATTGTATTACGAAAAATATAGTATTTACATTAATAAGTCCCGATTCTATAATTTTTGTAAGTTATACCTTTATCAGTTTTTTTTTATTAAATTAAATTGTTATCCGCGTTAAAAGATCGAAGTGCTATAATCATGTAACTATACAAAAAGCTAGTTCAGTGTTGTATTAAAAAACAACCAAAAAGTGCACTAGCACTTGTAACGTAGGTTATGTGTAGTAGTGTATTCAGACAAGGAAACCGGAGCTTCTTTCTCAGGACTTAGTCATTGATAAATACCATACTTCACCAGCAGACAGCAGCTTCACATGGTACATATAGATCTTAACCAGAAATTTATGTAGAGGCGAAAGATATTTTTGTTAATTGTGATAAACATAATTTTTAACTGATGAGGTGGAATTTAACTTTTTAACAAATAAGTCTTATGATTAGAACAAGCGAACGGGCTGCTAAACGGAGGTTGCTGTCACAGCAGTTGGAACGGCAACAGACATTAAACACGCTCAATAGTCAAGAGTTGCAACATCTTGCGAAGGAATTGGGCGCCCAGTTAAGACGGAAGAAAGGTAAGAAATACTTGAATCTTTTCTTATCGATATAAGTAAATTATTGGCTAAATTAGTCATCGCCAGCCTTTATTTATTCTCTGCTGGATATAGGTCTTTGTCTTTCTCCAAATGCGATCCTCACATTTTTGCATTTATATTAATTTATTTATATTTACGGTTACGCGATTATAATTACGGATGGATGTGAAAATAATAAATTGGTTTGCATGTGCAAAAATCGATCACCAATATTTTTGTATATAAAGAAATCTTTCTTGTAAATTGGGAACTGTGATTATTATTTAATTTTTGTCCATTAAAATTAGACTGCAGGTTTATGAAAAGCTTTCTCTTTAAAAATATGCGTTTATATATATAAAGTATTTATATACCCTAGTGTCTTTAAAAGATACGATGTATAATTTTTGAACAGTAATTGTCCATCATCAGCTCAAGTAACAGCAGAATAAATGGAAACCTCAAAGTTGCAAGTGTTAGTATTTGGAGATTCCTATTTACAGCAGTAGACAACTATAGGCTGTAATGAGTATGACGCTGAATTTTTCTATTCGACTAGGTGTCGATACGATCGAGACGCTCACCTGGGAATAAGTGAGAGACTTTGCCAAAACAACGCGGCGCTAGTTAAGTTTATATATCATGTTGCGTTCGTCGTCTTAAGACATAAGGTTTTAAGTCTCATTATCCCATTTATTTAATTATTATACAGCTTTCTCCAACCGGAACACAGTAATGTTTATATACTACTATTTAGTGATAGAAATAGGAGCTGCGGTGGTACTTACATAGACGCACTTAGTCAGCAGATACCTATCATAAGTATTGTTGTTATATTAAATAAATTTAACATTTTTAGTGTTGCCAAAGTTTATTAGTGAACGTGAAATGAAAAAACATTCAGAGAAAATTTACAAGTCGCTGCCTGAAGTTGTACAAAAGAAAGAGCAATTGAAGAAAGAAAATATGAAGAAAACAAATTTGTTGATGGCGAATATTTTTAAAAAGGTAATGGGTTTATTTTATTTATTTCTTTACCCCAGTGGTTCCTCTAGTTACGACATTGATTAATTCGGAGTTGAGTAATGTGCGGTTTTAGAAGTAAGTACTGTGATAATGTCTGCCTTGAGGCTATCTGGCGTTAGAACCCTGTCGCCAGTATAAGTATTAAGACTCATCATCAAGTCTCAGTTAAGTCAATCCCAATGTCTTAAGTATTAAGATTATTTTAGCTCAAACTATGTAATATATTTAATTTGTGTTAATAAAAATTATATTTTGATGAATAACAAAAAAATATATTTTCAGAATCTCCAAATGAAGACGCTCCGCGGATCCATTAATCTCTCAAATTATAGCACAGTTGTAAAGATATGACACAGAAATAAAACTACAGTTAAAATTAAGACTTGATTTATATATTGAATTAAAATTGTAAAATGTGTCTTATGAAGTCCATGAATTTTTGTATTGTTTTGACGTATTACAATAAAAATGTATTATTATGTTGTAATCATTAAAATTCTTCAAAATTAAAACTAGCTCCTTAAGGCAGTGGCTAGAGGCTTGCTTATACATTGCGGAATTTATATGGTCGTGGTATCGTCTCGTAGCTCTCCAGCAAAACCACTCTTTTATCTAATTCAGCTGCTATATGGTCGTTACTGTGTTTTATCTGTCCACATGAGAGAGACAGAATAGTCTCATAATCACTTAATGGCAACAATAAAATTCAGGCCATGTGATTGTAAAAAGAAAAAAAATTTATTTATATTATGTCTAAAAACTTATTGTAATTAAGATTTCGCGATTATAATTACGAAATCAATTTAAAAAGAAATAAGTGTTTCTTTCTTAGCAATATTTTCAACTTCCGCCTAGTACTAGGTGTTAATAGCACTAACAGTGTAAAAAATTGTTAATATATAATTTTTCTTTTATTTCTATTGTCTGTCCATTAATATTGCTATTTCTCTGAGTTTTCTTCTATGGACCTTTGTGGTCGTTGTGACCGGTATTTCATTAAGAAATATCACGCCTCCCCGTAACTGTTTCGAGTCAGAAAGTGAATCTGAAAATTTTCCCGTAAACAACATACTAATTAACTTAAATTATATATATATTTTGTTATATATCTGTGTTCGTTATAGGTGCTTTTTTATTTCGATGTCGGTAGAACCGACATTTTCTTCGTACCAATGAGTACCTTGAAAAAACTTTTAATGGTGGGAGGGACGCGCGGGCTGAAGTCGGTTAGAAGGCGAACGATTCATGGCACGGTTTGTATTGTCATTTTAAGGGCACTGCACCGCGTTAAGAGGCTGCAGCTGGATCGGAATCGTTCGTGCGCTATGTTTCTGACATTGAGCAATTTGATCGACAATCATGTCAAATGACTGACAAATCATTGAAGACCTGCTAGTGGCCGAGCTGACACCAGAGCGGTAAGTAAGTAACACATAGTTATAGCTGATTATTTTGCCGCGCTGGCTTCCGAACCCGTACTTGTTCGATACAATCAATTCATGTATAATCTAGTTCTTTGTACAGAACCGACAGTTTTATCGATCATTGACATAAAAGATTTGATAAAATTTACAGATACCTATTTAAAATTTTTTTAATGGTGGATGAAATATCTTTACACGGTATTACCTTTAACCAAGTCTTTGATTTCCTGTGCTGTGACTTTACACCCTGGACGGATGACAACACATGCAACTGGTAAATCGCCGCATTCTCGATCCGGTATACCAGTTACTGCCGCATCTAGTACACTTTGGTGTTGTCTAATAACGTTTTCGAGTTCTACCGGAGAGATCTGATAATTATAAAAATATAAACAAATAAATGTAAATTGATTAGCAAATTAAATACTGGGCTTCTCCAAAAGCCTTTAGATACTAGATTATTGGCCTGTATGATCTTTAGATATAGTGTACGGTAATCTTGAAAATAAACGATAAAAGCGACACATTTTTGGTTAGCAACTGCGAAATGATGTCCCTGGAAGCGCATATGAATTACCTGGTAACTTTTATATTTTAACAACAATTTAATTCTTTCCACGTAGAAATAATTCCAATTATCATCTCTGTAGAACAAGTCTCCTGTTTTAAACCAACGATCTTCGGTGAAAGCTTCTTTTGTAGCTTCGGGATTTTTATAATATTCCTAAAATATGATTTTTAATATTAAAAAATAACTAAAGTTGAGTTATGTAACGTAAAGTTAAACCTTTATCATAATGATTATTTGTTCTGATAATAATGATGTAATTTATGGCTTAATTATACGTTATGTAAAGCGATAAAATCGTAAGTATCAAAGTTTTGACCTTCATACCATTAATAATATATCGTATATATTCATATTCATTTACAATAAAATAATACAAATTAGAAGATTAAAAATTTTCTAAAAAAGGCGTAATTAATTCAGAATTTACTAATTAAACTAATTGAAAATAATTTTACCTTAAAAATGCAAGGCCCTTTTACCCATAATTCCCCCGGCTCATTGGAATTTAAAACGTCTTGTTGAGTGTCTATATCTACCAGCTAGAAAAAAATATATTTTAAGATAAACTGTATGGTTTGATCATGTCCTAAATACATTACAAAAGTACATGAATAGAAAAATGTAAACACCGATAACTTTACTTATCCTTCAGAGTTCTCTTCTTATGTACATAATATTAATATATATATTCATCTTATGTATATACATATTACGTTATATACACATTACGTTATATACATATGTACACATTACGTTAATATATATATATTAACGTTATGTATTTTACTTTATTTATATAATATTAAGATTTAAAAATGGTAATAAATAAAATGGGTTACCCGGTATTGTAAACAGCCTATTGGTTTTCCGCAAGATTCTATTGGGCTACTATCAGGCATGAAACCAGCAGTAGTTAACTCACTCATTCCGTATATGTTGAATACTTGTGTTCGAGGTGTTACGAGCTGAAATGCAAAAAAATTAAACGATTACATATGAGTAACTAGCATTTTGTACTTATTTCTCATTGTGTTGAGTTTCAATATATCTTTACTTTTTCTTTAACTTATTTCTTTTTAAATAATCAATTTAAAATAACTGATTGAAAAATAGTTTTGTCATAAATTTTGTATTCATGAGTAATTTTTAGAATAGGTAAGAAGGAATACATTTGTTTTATCGGTCGCGGTATTTCTTGTAATTTTGTTTAGTATTTATTTACACCATTTTCATCATTGATGAGTCGGCATTTCAACTAATGGTAAGAGTTATTAATTATTATTACCTTAACTTCTTCGACTAACTCCCGGGAAACATGGCTACCACCCAAATAAACCATTTCTAAACTTGAAAAATCACACTGATTTCCGACAGAGTGCTTTAATAATGTTGTCATGAATGTCGGACTGAGAATTGTGTAAGTGGGCTGAAATAAAGATAATAAATAATTAATTTTCAACTCAAAGATAAATTACGTTATAATGATGACTTGAAGTCTATAAGCTAATTAGAATAAGACTAAAAAAATCGGAATCTCGTTCCATTCTTATTAACACTACTGGCCTGGAATTTTACACAGAAACTATGTTGTCATCGGCTATTATTTTGTAAACGTTCTAAGTAAACTTCAATAAATTGTATTTATTTGAACAATAACAATAAACTATGGATATTTTTTTTTAAAACTCTTGATAGGTTTGTGCTATTTTTATTGAAGCGTAAGTGACTTGGATATTAATTTATATTTCTTTGGTCTAGTGGCACATTTTCTGCTACATGTAACAGATAATTACTTACTTTATATTTATTGATGAGATAACAAGCGTGGTCCGGTGTGAGTGCGATTGAAGTCTGTAGCCTAGAATATCTTAGAAAAGTAGAAAGCAAAAACGAAATGATCGCTGTCATCCATTGTAACGGTGATCCGATTAAAGCCAAGCGCGTTGGTGTCGGAAAATTAAAGTTTCTTACCCTATAAATGTAATAAGTTAAATTAAAGTAAATTCGGTTAACCCTTAATTAATTCAAAGATAATCAGGATATAGTAACAGACTTTAGAAGAATTCAAAACACATATCGTGGCTATTGAGAATATAAACCGTGATCTTTGCAGTATCAGTGATTGGAGTAAAAAATTTGGAATCGCAATTAATCC
>DWLS01002592.1:0-17747 GCA_018246255.1 Pachliopta kotzebuea | reverse complement strand
AAAAAACAATCCATAATAATTAATTTTTTTATGTTTACAATTAAAAAAAATTTCTTTTTTTTTTCTTAATTGTGTAAACCATAGTTAAGGCAAAAAAAAAAAACAAAAAAAAAAAAAAGAAGAATTTATTTGTAATTCTGAACATAAAAAAAATTTAATATTATGCAATGTTTTTTTGTAATACTGTGAAGTATTGTGGCCACGCCCTTTTGGCGAAGAAGTATCGATACGTTGACAACCGGAACACAAAGATGCTGTGATCGCTGCAGATTTAGGAACGATCAGCAATGGACGCTGTCAAATCATTATAATAATCCTCGGCTTTCTTATGGTATAATTTCTTATAATTTTAGTGAACTCATACATTATTTTCTAAAATGTAAAATTTGTTTCTTAACAACCTAAAAAATTGGAAAAAAAGTGTATTAAGATACACAAAAAGGTAGGCGTATTTACCATTTTTTATTTTTAAATCTCACAGTTTATATATATCAATCGATAGAGCTCGAAAAAGTGAGTAAGACTGTCGGTAAAGTAATTTTTACCAAAAAATGACTTTTACGTCCTTTAACCCCGGAGGTATGGATATGAAAGCCAGATTATTCTGGACTAAGACGCCAGTTCATTGGCTTCATTGTCACCTAACTTAACATGAAATTGTGGTCCAGTAAACCCATTGTTGAAAAAAATTCAGTCTGATAACTACAACTTATTTAACCAATAACCATATCCAGGATCAGACTTAAACTGAATAAATATCAGATTAAAATCTTAAACAATATGTAAGTGTTAAAACAAAAGCATTTAGCATAGAAATGATTATTTTTATATTATTGTATATTATGTAGAAGCAATATGAGTTGATATTTTAAACCCTAACAAAATGTTTTTAAATTTCAAAGCTTTTATTGTGGGTAATTGGATTAATATAAATGATTTATATGTACGCGAATATTAAATCTAAATTTTATAGATTTTATTGTTTTTAATTAAATATTTACTATTCGGATGTTCCGTGTGGTTTGTAGCGGTTATGATACCTGTCTTCCAATTATACCTAACGATTGCTTCCAGTCTTATCTATCATAATGAGATGTTTCTTGAATTCTTCTATATACTTGGCGTTTCATTTAATTTTTATTTTATCATAAGCCGATGGAGTTACGAATCTATTTCCTCTATTGAAATTAAGATATTTACTGGTGGTAGGTCTCAGTTATCGGAGACAGCTGCCTTAGGTCCGCATCTCCTGTTTCTACTACCAAATAGTAATGTACAAATATTACTGTGTTACGGTTTCAAGGGCGCTGTATGCTAGTGAAATTACCGGGGTAACGAGACAACACTTTACGTCTATCGCTACGAGCGCAATGTGGTGTTGTGTATAGCATCTTAACTAGGACGTTGTTATGGGCAAGAGTATCACCTACCAGGTGAACGCCTTGCACGTGTCGTCATCATATCAAAGAAAAAATTTTCAATGCCCTTGTAATTAATTTATTCTTAGTAGGAATCGATGTAATGCATAGACTTATAATCCATTAAATCTGATGTAAAGTTTGGGATGATCCTAAACATGGTGGTGACAGTGCCATCAAAACAACTCACAACACAGACCTCCAGTGACCATGTGTGCTGCAAACCACTCCAAACTTTAAGATTATGAATAGTTAAATAAATCCGTAAGATTTAGTTCCATTGTAAATCTAAAAATGTTTACGATTATAACGCAATGGGTGTTTGTATACCAATGGGCCATTTTGCTTCAATTAGAATTAGTATATGTATATTTTTGTAATATATTTAATTTTTATTGTGAATATTGTGGTAATGTTCCTAAAGTAGTGTACACTGCACAGACAGCAGTAAACTCTTACAAAACGTGAACCTCTGAGTGCCATCTGTTATAAGTTTAACATCGAATAAAGACTGACTGAGGTGAGTGGAAACCGGAGCTAACATCTGATCTAAAAACAAATGTTAAATTGGGGATTATTCTTGTGATATATTTATAATGTAAATATCCCCATAATTTAAATCATATTGATTTCTTTTTCTTTAATTAAAGACTAGTGCTCGACCGTGATCCCACCTGACGATAAGCGGAGATTCAGTCTAGGTGGTAAAGCACACTTGTCTAGATGAAGACTATATTCATTGTTAACTAAAAACTTTACATTCCACTAAGTTTTGTAAATCTATAATTTTTTTTGTTGTTTTCAAAATTTCACTAACATTTAATGTTTCAGAGTAATCTATTTTTAATATACCAATGTTCATGTTTAAAAATAAAACTGTTATTATTGTTTACTGAATTGTGATAATTTGTACTGATTTTTTCAAATTTCGGACGATAGCAACGAATTTTTAGTGAAATTTAACGATTTTTTCTATTTTATCTCATATTTTTGTAAAAAAAAACAACTTCTAGGAGATGAAGTCTTCCTTTAGAAGATTTTAATGTTTCTCCTACTTTAACAACAAAATTGATATTTAGATGAAAATGATATTTTTTTTTTTAATAATTGGTAGATTAAAATATCTCCTGCCATAATTGTAAGTTATTGAAGAGCATGATATAAATTGATTATTTAACTATAGCCCGTTATTAAACTGCAGCGTACTTTACGATTATCTATTTATATACAATAAGTTGTAAATATTCGATTAAGAAATGTTTTTATTTAAGAACGTGTAAAACATTTTTGTGCAACTGTTTAATGTTTGTGCGTAAACAAACCACATTTCATGTTATATTGAAGTTTTATTTATACTACTCATTTTCGACATGTCATATAGACGTGTAGTCTCGTTCTAGTGAGAACAAGAATATATCTGTATATATATATGTAATTCCTATCTGTTGTGGAAGGTTAATAACAATGTAGTTGGATTAACGGGTGCACTCTATAAGCGAGCGATAGAAAGCTTATAGTTATCGTAGGCTAAATATAACATCTGAACTTCTTTCCAGTCTTATTATCGGTCTTCCGTTTCACTGGAGTTAGAGGAGTAAGAACACATACGTTCGCTCATATATATTGGCACCTTAATATATTATGCGCATTGGACTGCTTCAATTTATTGGACTACAAGCGAGCATTGGAGGATGGTGAATAATCATGTTTAATCTTAAAGCAGAGAGGACTTAATGCTTTTGAAAAAGATCCTGGAATCTATCATGTTTGACCTGTATCAAATAGCAGGTGTAGAGCTGAGCAAAGTAAACCCAAGATTTAAAAGAATATTGCCCCAGTAAACTTAAAAAACCTGTCATTTTCTAGGAGTCAGTCTAGGGAGATTTAGTGGGTGGAACATAATTCCGATTATAGACGGTAATATGTATGAGTCCATGTCATTATTTTATTGTTATAATTTTGTTTAGTGTATTTTTTAAATATGATCAGGAATTTGATAACGTGATAACCGATATAACACAAACAAGAGTAACGCACCATGAAGACATCAACAACGTACAGCGATCACCTACTTTATGTTATAAACATTACCAGTTTACGAACAAACGTTAATATTCTCTGATGATAATATCGCTGACAAGTCTAAAGCAACGTATACAGCTCATCAGGGCCCACGGCCTATAACAAAGAGATTCAGCTCGTCATTTTTAATAAGAACAGCTAAGGAGTGGAATTACTCGATTACTTAATTCTCGTCCAAATTCTACGCAGAAATCTACAAAAAATGGTGAATAGGCATTTACTAGGTTAAAGAGCTTTGCCACCATAGACCACAGCGCCGCTTAACATAAGATGGGATCGTGGTCTAGCTATAACCTTCATGAATTAAAAAATTAATAAATAGAGGCTATTTGTTATTCTTATTGCTTTAGTCCCTTAATTTGCAAATTTACTACTTTGTTGTACTTAAAGTGGTCGCATCTTAATACCTAATGGCTGAAGAGGGCCAGTCAGTTAAATTTAGATACAGATAAAATATTATTTACACAAATAATGAATTTACATAGTTTTTTTGGAGTATTTTCTATGAAATGATGTAACAATTCAAAAACTATTTAATCCAAATATATAAGGGTAATGAGATTTTTATAACAAAAGACTAGAAAATGTGGGTTCCAATCGGTAATGAGTAGGTTTTAAAATGTTTGTTAACACAGTTTGAATTCAGGCACATGACCCGCGAACGGAGGAAACGGAAACATCGTTTTTTTTTCTAGAAACTACATAATTACTAGTAGTAAGTCACTGATACGTGAGATCGTCTAGGTACGTACCATCACAGTTTCTGTTTCTGCAGCCAAATCGTAATCTGCAAATATTACTGTGTTCCGATTTGTAAGGTGTTTTAAGGTAGAGAAATTGCTGTAATAACGAGACACCCTCTTTGTCAGAAGGCCACAAAAAAGGAGAATAAAAAAATGATTGCCAGTAACTAGGCTGTGAAAGGTAAAAAAGCAACTACTTATTCTATTGACAAAACAATAGTTGCTATGGTGTTACCATAGTGATATTTTGACTTGGTCTTTTTATATTTTGTTAACAAGTAAAAGTCTGTTATTGATATTATGGATGTAGTTAGTAACTAGCATTAGTTTCAGTTTAATATTTGTTTTGATTAATTCAATTGAGACAATATGGAAGAGAGCGAGCTGAGAAGGCTACTGCAAACGAAAAATGGATGTCGAGTACCAACCATGCCGCCTATACCGGATGTTCACAAAATGGAAAAATTACCATTCACTCCATTACCACCGTACAACCGAATTAAGGTAACTACAAGTAGATGATATATTATATATTTACTTCTATCGCATTACAGTGAAACCTGTTATAAATATCAGTGATGAAAATAAATAACAAATATTTTTTTTATTTAACTCTATATTGAGTACATATCGCAACCTAAACATAAGCAGGAAAAAATATGTAAATAACTCTTATAATAGACTAAATACTAAAAATAGAATAAAACAATATTAAGTAGATAGAAATTAAGGCAAATATCGATTTGACGACTGATTTACGGTGTCAGGAGAAGTGATTTATAATAATAAATTCCCGTTATAAATAAGAAAAGTTATCGAATTGTAATTTTGTGTTGATCGTGGAATAGTTTGTAAAAAGTTCATACATTCCGAAAAGAATAGAAGTTACAGTACACGCTTTAAGACCTTCAATCATCTAATATGTCTCCAAAGGGTTTTCTTTATAAGAAACTGACACTTAATGTAAATTATATATGTAACGTTTGTGGATAGCTGACGATGATGAGTAGATGTGGGCAGTGCTGGACTGATCGGTGTAGAGATATTTGGGAGAGCTACGTCCATCAGTCGATGAAGATGAGATATACAATTTTTTTATTATCTCCATTAGTGAGGAAAATTTATAGTTTCATCAAACATCCAAAAAACTAAAAACTTCGTCTCGACCTTTTTGATTTTTTGTTTCTGCTCATTTGTTAATGACATTCTTCTATTTTATCATATTTTTATGTTTAGAAAATAATTCAATCAAATTTTCTCAAATTACATTTTCTCTTCATATTGTAATGATTCGAGAAAGTTTATACTTATTTTAGGCCATACATTTATAAGACAGTATTTATTAAACCATCATGTTTGATACTGTAACGTTAATTAAAAAAAATAGTTACATAAGGAATTTACCCATATTATTTTTTCAATAATGAACTGCCTATTAATTTTTTTGTTCCAAAGGATAAAGAAAAAAAATTTCGGCAAATCCTAGAAACGAAAGCTACCGAAAAGAAAGTAGAAATTGCACGCCCGCCATTACAACGTCGGGAAAGAGATTATCTTGAAATCGCCGAGGAGAGACATGTTGCTGTACTGCGCGAATGTGCTAAAAAAATAAGGCCACCACCAATGCTGAAATCATGGGAAAGGAAGATCACCAGTTTAATACCATCTAAACATCGTAATGCTTTTCCTACAATAATGGACGAACTGATTAATGAAAGTAAAGCTGAGTGGGATAGAAACCTTCATGATTTAGCAGTCAAAACTGTTGTTCGTGAAGTTCCGGGCGTATCACGAAAACGTTATCAAGAGCCTTATTTTAAATATAAAGGCATTACATCCAATTACGAAAGAATGGTAAAATGTAAAAAAAAATTGCAAACTGGTTCTTTAATTTTACATCCTTTTATAAGACTTATCATTGAATCCGCTGAAAAAGTTTTTCCGGTATGTATTATAAATTTGAGTAACTTTCGTACAAAGGACGCCATGGAATTACGAGATTTTGAGGCAGCAATAATGGACAAAATAAAACGTGCGGATCATCTAGTTTCAAGTACGTGGTATTCAATATTGGTCCATTGGCTTAAAAATCCTAGATGTATAAAAGGTATGCGACCTAAAAGAGTTCCAGAATTTGTAAGATGTGCAACAAAAATGATATCAATGCAAATACAAGAATTAATGCGAAGGTCTATTAATGCTATAATAAATAGTTTAATGGACCCCGAAAGTGTTCCAATTTTACGTCTTGAACTTCAATTCGATGGTGAGTTTTATTACAAACCGACATTGAAGAAAGTTTTTGAAGTATTTCATAACATTACTGACGCTATTTCCAACATATCACAACGGCTTATGCCAATAGAGGAATACCTTAAGATACCATATAGCAACGACGTTTTACCTGTTTTGTATAATGAGTGGTTACGAAAAGATGGTCACGAGAGATTGCAAAAACAGCTGGACGTTGTTTTCTTGCCTCTTCTTGAATATTTAGATACATTAAGAGATAAATATGTCATGCTTTATGGTTGTCCTGCTAAGGCTGCTGTACTAAAATTCGTCGAAGAAACTAAAGAGTTTGAAATAGCTCGCGATAAGATTTTATACTTTCAGAATATCGATTCCAATATTACTGCTACCCTCGAAAACGAATATTTTAATTGTGCTGTATCCGGCCAATTAGAAATGGTACAAGGCTTAAAAGAAAAGACCAATGAATTTATTAACGACATTATAGATGGTTTAGTTAAAGCACATATGAAAGAAAATGACAGTATATGTACTGAGTTTGAAATAATAGCTGAGAGGGCTCTAACAGAACCAAAAAATGCTGCTGAATTAATAGAACAGGGTATTTATATTCTTCATGCCAAAACTGTTTTAGTGGAAGCACTAAAAGAGCGAATTCTAAATCAAATAAATATTATATCAAATCTGCTCGAAATGACTTCTCTTACAAAAGAACACGTAGCTTCGAACACACGTACAGTTAATTGGTTAAGAGATATTAAGCCTATATTTGAAAGAAATGCTGCTGCCTACGAAACCTTTAAAGGAGAGATGGAAGAGAATTTACAGAGAAAGATTGCATTTTTAAATAAAGAAGTTATTGATATGACCCCTTATTTGGAGCTTCTTGATAATATGGACGATGTGAATCATACACTAGAATATTTAGAATATTTACGAAAGTATGCACATCGATTGCATGATTGTGACAAATTAGTGATTTGGATAAACAATGAAGAGGTTACTTTCAAGTTTCCTACTTCGAGCTATCCCGATTTGGAAGAGCTAAAAGACTTTATTATTCCGTTTTACAATTTAGTTCATCTCGTTCACCGATGGAAGCGAAGTTATTACACGTGGATGGACGGACCATTTGAATTTATGGATCATATACAAATTGAGCAGGACCATGATTTTTATTACAAGGAATTTTTAAAATTATCAAAAAATTACAGAAATAAAATAAAACAACAAATTGCTGAGGGCGTGGAAAAAAGATTTCAAGGTTTAGTTGATGATCCCGATGTAAATAATCTGCCAGCTCCTATGAAACTATGTGCACAAGCCATTGCTGAAATAAAAGACTGGCGACCTAACGTACAAATGGCACACATAATGTGTAATCCTGCATTGGAACAGAGGCACTGGGATGATATGTCTCATATAGCAGGATTTGATTTAACACCGACTGCTGGAACATCCTTAAGAAAAATTATTAATTTTAACTTATGGGATGACCTTGATCAATATGAAATCATAAGCGTAGCAGCTACTAAAGAGTTAGCTCTGATAACTAATTTAAATAAAATGATGGCGGAATGGGTTGATATATGTTTCAAAACAAGTCCGTATAAGGACACTGGAATATTCATACTATCTGGTCTAGATGATGTTCAGAGTGTTTTAGATGATCATATAGTAAAGACAATTGGAATGCGAGGTTCAGCTTTTGTTAAACCCTTTGAAAGTCAGGTTAGAGGGTGGTATGACAAAATTATAAGAGTCAATGCTACTATTGATGAATGGGGTAAAGTACAAAGTCAATGGTTATATTTATTACCAATATTTTCTTCTAAAGACATTGTTGCTCAAATGCCTGAAGAAGGTGTCATGTTTGTAGAAGTAAATAATATTTATCGTCGTTATATGGGTACTGTCGATAAAGATCCTCATGTATTAGAAATTGCAGGGGGTGTTGGAGTATTAGAATCATTTAAAATCGCGTCATCTTTGCTAGAAAAAATTAACGATGGGGTTAATAACTATTTAGAAAAGAAACGTTTATATTTTCCCAGATTTTTCTTTTTATCTAATGACGAAATGTTAGAGATATTATCGGAAACAAAAAATCCTTTAAAAGTTCAACCACATTTAAAAAAGTGTTTTGAAGGTATAAATAGGTTAGTGTTTGACCCAGAATTTAATATTAACGCTATGGTATCAATGGAAGGTGAACAAGTCGAACTTCTAGAAACTATTAGCGTATCAGCTGCAAGAGGCTCTGTTGAAAAATGGCTTGTACAGGTAGAAGATCAAATGCTCAAAGCAGTTAAATCGGAAACAGAAATTTCTTATTATGATTATCCTAATATGGGACGTGTAGATTGGATTTTATCCTGGGAGGGCATGGTAGTTTTAGCCATATCTCAAATTTATTGGGCTATAGACGTTCACGAATCTTTGAATACGCATAAACTTAGTGAGCTTGTATCTTTTCACGTGAGCTTAACAAAACAACTGAATGAAACTGTTGGAGTTATACGACGAACAGATTTGACTAAATTAAACAGCATTACTGTCAAGGCACTCATTGTTATTGATGTACATGCTAAAGATGTTATACAAGACCTGATAGAAAAAAAGGTTATTGAAGTTACAGATTTTCAATGGCTTGCTCAATTACGATATTATTGGGAAGAAGAGAAAGTTGCGGTAAAAATAATAAACGCCGTTGTACCGTATGCTTACGAATATTTAGGAAATTCCGACCGTTTAGTGATTACACCTTTGACTGATCGATGTTATCGTACTTTAATTGGAGCGTACTATCTACACTTAAACGGAGCTCCAGAAGGGCCAGCTGGTACAGGTAAAACCGAAACTACTAAAGATTTAGCAAAAGCTTTAGCAGTACAGTGTGTTGTTTTTAATTGTTCTGATGGTTTAGATTATAAAGCAATGGGTAAATTTTTTAAGGGTTTAGCATCATGTGGCGCCTGGGTTTGTTTCGATGAATTTAACCGCATAGAGGTAGAAGTATTATCTGTTATAGCTCAACAAATTCTTTGTATTGTTCAAGCAGTTAGACAACATTTAGAAGAGTTTGAATTTGAAGGTACTACTTTGAAGTTAAATCCTGCATGTTATGTTTGTATTACTATGAACCCGGGCTATGCTGGGCGCTCTGAATTACCCGATAACCTTAAAGTGTTATTTCGTACTGTAGCAATGATGGTACCGGACTATGCCATGATTGGAGAAATATCGTTATATTCTTTTGGATTTATAGATGCGCGTAGTTTGTCAATAAAAATTGTTACGACTTATCGTCTATGTTCAGAACAGCTATCTTCCCAAAATCATTATGATTACGGAATGCGTGCAGTAAAAACTGTACTCTCTGCTGCAGGAAACTTAAAAAGAAGTTATCCTAACGAGAGCGAACGTGTTTTGCTACTGAGATCCATAATAGACGTCAATTTGCCAAAATTTCTTTCTTTTGATGTTCCTTTGTTTGAAGGTATTATATCGGATTTATTTCCCGGTGTTACTTTACCTAAACCGGATTACGAAAATTTTTTGAATGCTTGTCGCGATTGTTGTGAAAAGAATAATTTACAACCAATGGAGTGTTTTTTAATAAAAGTAATTCAAACGTATGAAATGATGATAGTTAGACATGGTTTTATGCTTGTGGGTGACCCATTCTCGGCAAAATCAATGACTTTAAAAATATTATCACAAGCACTATCACTTATGGAAGAAAGAAATCAACCTGCAGGATGTCAATGTACGTATAAAGTGCTTAATCCAAAAGCTGTAACTATGGGTCAATTGTATGGTGCTTTCGATCCTATATCGTACGAATGGACAGATGGTATTGTTGCCACAATGTTTCGAAATTTCGCGTCAGAGGACACACCTGTAAGAAAATGGATAGTTTTCGATGGTCCTGTAGATGCCGTTTGGATAGAAAACATGAATACAGTTTTAGATGATAACAAAAAACTATGTTTAACCTCGGGTGAAGTTGTAGCGATGTCGAATGTTATGTCTATGATTTTTGAAGTAATGGATCTTTCTCAAGCATCTCCTGCTACTGTATCAAGATGTGGTATGATATATATGGAATCTTCATCTTTTGGGTTCATGCCGTTTTATAAATCATGGTTAAACACTTTAAATCCTATTTGGATAGAAGAGAATGAAGAATATATATTCAATATGTGTGACTGGCTGTTCGATCCATTAGTGTTTTATGTTAGAAAATTTTGTAATCAACTTGTGAAGGCCGGCGAGGTGAATTTAATTATTAGTACTCTTCGGCTCATAGAAATGCTAATGGATAACGCTGTTGAAGGAGAAGAAGACACTAAATTTACAAGACCATGGTTTTTAGCTTCTATGATGTCTGCATTAGTTTGGGGCGTTGGAGGTATTTTAAATGTAGATTCGCGTGAAAAATTCGATGATTTAGTTAAAGAATATTTTAGGGGCGACAAGGGTATACCATCCGAAATAGAAAGAATTGATGTATCTATTCCAACAGAAGGTATGTTGATTGACCATTTCTATCAATACAAGAGTAAAGGTTGTTGGAAATATTGGCCTGATATATTAAAATCTATTCAGCTAAAGGAACAAATTAATTTATTGCAAACTGTGATACCAACCTTAGAAACCGAAAAATATATATCCCTTTTAAGGTTACATACAAAATTCGCTATTCCTTTGTTACTAATAGGACCAACTGGAACTGGAAAAAGTTTTTATGTTCAAAATTTTTTAATGAATGAATTAGACATGGAAAAGTATACACCAGGATTTATTACATTTACAACGACCACTTCTGCTAATCAAACACAAGAATTAGTAATTACAAAATTAGTGAAAAGACGAAAAAATAACTATGGTCCGACAAAAGGTAAGAAAGCTATTATATTTATTGACGACATGAACATGCCAGCCAAAGAAATTTATGGTGCACAACCAGCTATAGAATTGTTAAGATTATATTTTGATCAAAAACATTGGTACGATTTAAAAACTACTGATAACTTATATATTCACGATACCTTTTTCTATGGAGCTATTGGACCTGTTGGTGGAAGTCGTCAATTGATTTATCCAAGAATGTTAAGACATTACAATATTTACTCCATAAATGAATTTTCAAAAGAAAGTATGACCAAGATATTTACTACTTTATTACAATTGGGTTGGAGAAGAAATGGATTTGGACAAGATACACAGCCAACAATAGTTAACATTATAGCGGCCACAATGCATATATATGAACAAGCTGCTGAGGGCCTCAGGCCTACACCAGCGAAATCACACTACATTTTCAATCTAAGAGATTTTTCTAGAGTAATACAAGGTTGTGCATTACTTAGAAAAGAATCAGCTGAAAGTAAAAAGACTTTTATAAGAGTTTGGGTACATGAAATTATGCGTGTATTTTATGATCGACTGGTAGATGAAATTGATAGGACCTGGTTTTATAACTTGCTAAGAATTTCAACCCGTGATTTAATGAAAGATAATTTTGAATCGGCTTTAGATACATATCAAAATGAGGATGGGGATGTTACACAAGAAAGCATAAAAAGCATGATGTTCGGTTGTTTTTTAGATACCGATAGTTTAGAAGGTGAACGAAGATACGAAGAAATACCATCACGTGAATCAATTTTGAACGTTGCGACATCCATGTTAGCAGAATACAACGCAATGCATAAAGCCAAAATGACGATCGTTTTATTTGATTATGCTTTAGAACATCTCTCGAAATTGTGTAGGCTATTGTCTATGCCTGCAGGTAATGCATTATTAGTAGGAGTTGGTGGTTCTGGTCGTCAGTCTCTTACTCGTTTAGCCGGCACAATTTTAGGTCAATCAGTATTTCAACCCGAGATTACTAAATCATATGGCGTTAAAGACTGGCAAGATGATATTAAATTAGTTTTAAAGGAATCAGGTGGTCTTAATAAAGACACTACATTTCTATTTACTGAGAGTCAGATAAAAGAAGAAGTTTTCATACAAAATTTGGATAGTTTACTTAATTCTGGTGAAGTACCAAATTTATATGGCTTAGATGAAAAACAAGAAATTCTTGAATTGGTACGATTGGCAGCTCAAGGAGGTAACAGAAATCTTGATATAAGCCCTTTACAAATATTAGCCTTTTTTGTTGCACGTTGTAAAGTGAAGTTACACATTGTTTTATGCTTCAGTCCAATAGGCAGTTCGTTTAAAACAAGACTAAGGTTATACCCATCATTAGTAAACTGTTGTACAATTGATTGGTACGATAGCTGGCCTGAAGATGCTTTAGAAATGGTAGCTAATTTTTACATGGTTAAAGTTAATGTGCCGGATAAGGTAAAATCAACTGCTGTTATAGTATGTAAACAATTTCATGTAGATGCACGTAAAATATCTGCCGATTTTTTTAATCAATTTGGGAGGAAAACATATGTAACATCTGCATCTTATCTTAATTTAATTAAATCATTTACAACACTTACTAACAAGAAACAACGTGAATTGAGGGCAGCAAAACTAAGATATACAAATGGTTTAGACAAATTGGGACAAGCTGCTGAAGCAGTTGCTATAATGCAACACGATTTAAATGCATTAAAACCACAACTTATGGTTATGGCAGCGAAATCAGCTAAAATGATGCAAGAGATAGAAGTGGAAACAGCTATAGCGGATAAGGCAGCTGCACAAGTACGTGAAGATCAAAAAGTTGCAAATGTCCAAGCAGCAGCAGCAGAAGAATTAAAAAAAGATTGTGAAGCTGACTTAGCATTGGCATTGCCCATTTTAGAAGATGCTATCGCTGCATTGAATACATTAAAACCAGGTGATATAACAATTGTTAAATCAATGAAAAATCCACCGGCTACAGTAAAGTTAGTAATGGCTGCTGTGTGCGTAATGAAAGGTATTCCTCCTGATAAAATACCAGACCCGGATAATCCAGGGAAGAAAATGTTAGATTATTGGGGACCCAGTAAAAGAATATTAGGCGACATGGGCTTTTTAGATTCCCTAAAAAATTTTGATAAAGACAACATACCGGTTGCTACAATGCAAAAAATCAGAAAGGAATATTTGTCTAATAAAGATTTTAAGCCTCATATTATAGCTAAAGCATCTACAGCCGCAGAAGGACTTTGTAAGTGGATAATTGCGATGGACATGTATGATGCTGTTGCAAAAGTAGTTGCTCCAAAAAAAGCCAAGCTGAATGCTGCTGAAAAGGAATTTTCAGAGACTATGGCGATATTGGAAGAAAAAAAAGCAACTGTGGCACGATTGGAAGCTAGATTAGCTGAGTTAAATGAAGCTTTAGAAGAAGCAAATATTAAAAAAAAAGTTTTGGAAGATGAAGTGCAATTATGCATTGATAAATTATTTCGAGCAGAAAAACTAATAGGTGGATTAGGTGGGGAAAAAGTGCGATGGACAGCAGCTGCTGAGAACCTACAAAATTTATTTGACAATCTTGCAGGGGACATACTTGTATCCTGTGGTATTATAGCTTATCTTTCACCATTTACTTTACCTGTGAGATTAGAAGCAATTGAAAACTGGAGACAACTTGTAATAAGTTTAGATATGCCTCACTCTCCAACATATGTTTTAAAAGATGTTTTAGGAACCGACATAAAAATACAAAATTGGTGTATCGCTGGTTTGCCAAGAGACTCTTTTTCAATTGATAATGGTGTAATCTTAGATAATTCCATGAGATGGTCATTATTAGTTGATCCACAAGGTCAAGCTAATAAATGGATTAAGACAATGGAAAAACCTAACGATTTACAAATAATGAAATTTACTGATGGAAATTATATGAAAGTAATTGAAACCTGTTTAGAATACGGGAAACCTGCACTGATAGAATGTGTTTTAGAAGATGTCGAAGCTCCGTTAGATCCAATTCTTATGAAAAACACGTATACTCAAGCGGGGAAAGAATTCATAGCACTCGGGGAAAACGTTATAGAATATCATCCATTATTTAGATTATACATGACAACAAAACTGCGAAATCCGCATTACTTACCGGAAATATTTAACAAAGTTACTCTAATTAATTTTGCTTTAACGAAAGAAGGCTTGGAAGATCAATTACTAGGAATAGTAGTAGCAAAAGAAAGACCAGATTTGCAAGAGAAAAGAGAAAAGTTAATTGTTCAAGGAGCCGCTAATCGTGCAGCACTGAAACAAGTCGAGGATGATATTTTACGCACTCTACAAGAATCTAAAGGTGATATCTTAGAAGATGAAACAGCTATTGAAGTTCTAGACTCCTCTAAATTGTTAGCTGTTGATATCATGAAAAAACAAGAAGCCAGTTTAGAAACTGAAGAAATTATTGAAAAATTTCGATTAGGTTACAGACCTATAGCATCACATTCGGCTGTTCTATACTATTGCGTTACTGAATTACCGAATGTTGATCCCATGTACCAATACTCGCTGACTTGGTTTATTAACTTATACATATTATCAATAGAAAATGCTAATAAGTCTAAAGACTTAGAAAAAAGATTAAAGTTTTTGAAAGAAACTTTCACTTACAATTTATATAGTAACGTCTGCAGGTCACTTTTTGATAAAGATAAATTAATGTTTTCTTTTATCATGTGCTCCAAGATGATGTTATCCACTTCAGATATCAACCACGAAGAGTACTTATTCCTCATAACTGGAGGAATCGCTGTTGAAAATCCTGAGAAGAAACCTGCAGACTGGTTACCAGATAAAGGATGGGATGAAATTTGTCGAATAAATGATTTATCTGTTTTTAAAGGGTTTAAGAAAAGTTTTTTGAGTGGCATTAGTAAATGGAAAGAAGTTTATGATGAATTGGAACCGCACAAGGAACCCCTTCCATTAGGATGGGAGGAAAAATTGACTGCTTTTCAGAAGTTACTAGTTGTTCGAATTTTAAGACCAGATAAATTAACAGTTGCCATCTCCGAATTTGTTGAAAAACAAATGGGTCGAAAATTTATAACACCCCCTCCATTTGATATTGGAAAATCGTTCGGAGATTCCAATTGTTTAGCACCTTTAATTTTTATATTATCCCCTGGATCCGATCCTATGGGAGCTTTAATAAAATACTGCGAAAAGATGGGATTCGCACACAGATTTAATTCGATTTCTTTAGGCCAAGGACAGGGGCCTATCGCAAAAGCTATGATAGAAAAGGCACAGTTAGAAGGAGGCTGGGTGTGTTTACAAAATTGCCATTTAGCAGTTTCATGGCTTCCGGTATTAGAAAAAATTGTAGAAAATTTTGATTTGACTAACACTGATTTGAGTTTTAGATTATGGCTTACAAGCTATCCGTCCGATCAATTTCCTCAATCAGTCTTACAAGTGGCTGTTAAAATGACTAATGAAGCACCGACAGGGTTACAACATAATATGTACAGGTCATATATGTCAGAACCATTAAAAGAACCAGAGTTTTTCGAAGGATGTCCAGAAAAAGATAAACCTTTTAGCAAGCTTCTGTACGGAATTAGCTTCTTTCATGCTGTAGTACAAGAAAGAAAAAAATTTGGCCCCTTGGGTTGGAATATTCAATATGGATTTAATGATTCAGATTTTCAAATATCAGTAATGCAGCTTCAAATGTTTTTAAATCAGTATGAAGAAATTCAATATGTAGCAATAAAATATTTAACTGGAGAATGTAATTATGGTGGTAGAGTAACTGATGATTGGGACCGGAGACTGATTGTAACTATCTTGGACAATTATGTTAATCCAGGAGTAGTTGGTGATCCAAACTATTTATTTTGCGATTTAGGCCCCCAGTACGGATTGCCTCGCAGATGTGAATATCAAGATTATATAAAACACATTGAATCAGTTCCAGTATCTCCTCCTCCAGAAGTTTTTGGATTACATATGAATGCAGGAATAACAAGAGATCATTCCATTTCTCTAGAACTCACATCAACACTAGTCCTTGTTGAAGGTGGAGGCGGTGGAGGTGAAGGAGGAAACACTGAGGTCATTCTAGTTCAGATGGCATCAGAAATATTGTCTAAACTTCCTAAACTTTTTGACACTGAAGAGGCTCAGGGAAAGTATCCTGTAGATTACAATGAATCAATGAACACAGTACTTATCCAAGAAATGGAAAGATTTAATAAGCTACTTAGCGAAGTAACAAAATCTCTTTTAGATTTACAAAAAGCTGTAAAAGGTCTCATAGTCATGTCACCAGCATTGGATATGATGTCTAACGCCATGTTACTTGGAAGGATACCAGGAAATTGGACTAAACTTTCTTATCCAAGTCTAAAACCTTTGTCAAGTTACGTTCTTGATCTAGTCGAGCGCTTGTCCATGTTAGAAACCTGGTATGAAAATGGCAAGCCGCCAACATTTTGGCTATCGGGTTTTTTTTTTACGCAAGCCTTTCTTACTGGTTCGATTCAAAACTATGCAAGGGCTAAAAAAATTCCAATAGATTTATTAATATTTGATTTTGAAGTACGAGGAGTCGACTATGAGAATGTTGCTCCTGAATGGGGAGTTTATGTAAAGGGTCTTTTTCTTGATGGTGGTCGATGGGATCATCAAAATAACGTTATCGCTGAGCAGCGTCCTAAAGTATTGAATGACAATATGCCAGTGGTTTGGTTGTATCCAAAACTAAAGAATGAATTTGAAGAAGGTACACGATATAAATGTCCTTTATACAAGACATTGGAGAGAAAAGGTGTATTAGCTACCACTGGACACTCTTCAAATTTTGTGTTAGCATTTTATTTACCCTCGAATAAACCATCGGCCCACTGGGTAAAACGAAGTGTAGCATTGATTTTGCAATTAGATAATTAATGAGGTTTTAATTAAAGTACATGTTATAGTGTCTAATGGTATTCAGTACTTTCTTTTTTCATCAGAAAAAGATGTTTCTAAGACGGAATTACATAAACGTTATTATGTAAATAAAATAATATTGGATGGAACCGAAAAATCGCAATTGTAATATTATAGAATTAATAGATAACCCTCTTTTAGTCGCGCTAAAAAAATTCTGTACTGTGCACGTGTGACCACAACAGTATTGTTCATATACAATGCATAAAAATAATTAAAACTTGTTTTATGGATTAAAAGTTTGAAATGGTCAACCTCTTTTGTATATGTCGTCGGAGGCGATACAGAAATGTTTTTAAAAATGGTGACGTCAGCATTGCTGACGTCACGGTTACTTCCA
>DWLS01002591.1:0-17755 GCA_018246255.1 Pachliopta kotzebuea | reverse complement strand
TATATATATATATATATTATGTATATATGCATTTTTCGCTTTACATAAACGTAAACAAAGGGAATAGGTCAAATTGATTGAGATATGATACGATCGTCCCGCGTGTCTATACAGCTTTTTCTCATTCGAAACCACTACAGCCGCCTCTCTAGCTCCCCGTCTACATTAAACGTGGAACTCCGTGCAAATAGAACTATCGGTTTAATCGCTACTGCTACTGTATACGCACTCCGTTAATTGCCATTGCGGTGTTTATTCATTTGCATGTTGGATACAACCTGTGTAACCATTAGTGGCACTTTTTATTTTGCAAAATGAACAATTAACAAAGTCTCGTATTGCGCATGTTAGTAGCCATACGCATTCCTTCACACTGGAACACATCTAATATGTTTGTACTCTTTTGTTACCTGCCTAGACGGCCATCAACTTTACTGTCCAAATTCTAGTATAATTATGATTATAAAATTAAAGCTATCTGAAGATAGATGAATTATTTTAAAGTTGTTTGTGTTCATCTGCAGGCAGAGATATGGTCGGTGTTCATCGCGATCCTGCGCAAGAGCGTGCGCAACCTACAGGCTTGCACCGACGTGGGACTCATACACCACGTGCTGCAGCGGCTGCCCCGTGCGGAGACCGTCGTCGCAGGTAATCAACCATACCATACCATGCCATACTATACCTTACCATACCGATATTATCACAAGTGACATTATTTACATCAGGTGTTTATTGTCATTTCATACTAAATATTCCCAAGCCTCAACAATTGATTAACTATTATGTTGTAGCGAACAATTTTTACTTTCATTACGTACCGATTTCTGAAGTCCTGGTCCCCTGGGAATTATAAGAAAGCTTTGAGAAATGCAAGTTTCTTTTAAGTAAGCCTAAAAGAACTTTTTATTCAATCTTAGGGGCATTCGGAAAGGGGACAGCGACATGCTTTCTCTCTCGGAACCCCCATGCCGTTGGGAATTTTTTTAAGTATGCAGTAACATCTTAAATACCATAGAGCTCTGTTGCCCTGGTACACATGGGAAACTAATTCAATCCTTTTACAGTTTGCGCAAAAGTGTGAAATGCCTGCACATATTATATAGGCAGCGGCTATAAAAAATAACTTAGGGTCCTTTTTCATCATATCATATATAATACTTCTATGGCTGAGAGATTTCTTCCTCAAGATTATTACTGTAAAGTTTTGTTTCCTTAGTACGCATGAGATAATCTTCCCTTTATGAGTGCCTCCTTTTTTATAGCTAGAAAGTTTCCAAGCATTTCAAGTTTTTACGTTGCTTGGTACTATTTGTCCCGACGTCAACTTGTTAAGCTTATTTATCCACGCACTTCCCTCGAACATCTGGTCCCTATGGGAAGTGTATCTTAGATGGCTCCATTCACTTATGTAGCTTTAGTATCTGTGTGAAAAATGTTGAATATAATAAAATTAGGTTGGGACATTTGGGAAGTACAAAAAATTTGTTCACTTCTATCTGCCTGGTCCTTCTGAGAAATAAACCAAGGCTTTGATGCGACTGTAAACTTATGTTACCTCTGCAGTTAATATTTTTGTACAATAGATATTAAGTATGGCGGGGCGTGTTTAGGGCGGGTAGACAATAAATAACCATTTGCGCGTTTATTTTTACACGTTTGTATAAAATAACCATAAAAGGAGAGCAACGGCCGTAATGTTACCGGAGAGTACTGTACTGTATGTACTGTACAAGACTCGTTTTTGAATAACGGCGTTTAAACGGCCGTGAATGTTTCACACCCGAATAAATAAACAACAAATTTGTTAACAAAATGTGTGGTGGCCAATGTAAAAAACAATAATATCCAGTATAAGTATCTCGTACGTTATAGAGAAAACATTAAAATTTTTATTTTTAATGGTCGGAGGGGGTTTAGAGGTGTGTTAGGGGTGGGGGTGTTGTTCGCCATTATGCCGGTGCGCATTTCCATTTCACGCCATTTTGCTTTATATTTAATTCGGTGCTTTTTGTTGTTACATTTAAATTTGTCGCAACATTGTTTTCGCAACAAACAAAAACACATTTGCGGGCGTGTTGCGATGGACTGCTCGCAACGGTGCTCTAAAACAATGTATTGCTTTAATGTTTAAATTATCCATATTGTTATCATATTGTTTTAAGTAATTTGTTATTAAATCTTCCTTCGTTTATTGCCGTAACAATGCTGATTAACGAGTTAAACTCCTCAAACCCGCACGTAGGCACTGCTTGCGATGTTGGGACCAATAAAGTCTTCGCAGTCATAACGGTGGTTGAGAGCGAAAATATTTATCGAAAAAAAAAAAACGTGGCCACTGCAGTTAAACAGCACTAGATCTTGTCGAATACGTTATAAGAGATTTAGGCCTAGCAAGAACATCGATTGGTGGTGATGATAAACTCATGTGTCTCTGGATCACAGCATGTTGAAAATTTAATAATACAGCATTGCAAATGTGGAATCCGTACAATACCGAACACACATGCTTTAATTTTTTTTATTAGAGATTTGTTAATATTTATGAAATATATATTAAAGTTATAAAGGACAAGAACATAATATATAAAAGAATATATAGTACAGGAAATTGTCGCGTAACAAACATGCGCTGTTAGTTACCCTTTAAAATATCTACTTGATTTCCTCTCACCGTTTAAGTGGTGTTTAGTAAAAGAAAAAGTGGTAATTCTTATTTAGCGGTCTTTAAAAAAGGTGCAACTTAGTGTTAAAAATGGGACTAAATAAATATATCTTAACAAATGTGTGAAATTTGCGCATATAATCTAGTTAAGAAAAATAATTTAGAACAAAGGTATAAGGAAGAAGATAAGAAATATTTCCAAACAAACTCAAATATGCATTCACCAGAAAAGTCCTCCGTGGTCAACGAAACGAAAAGTAAACTCTTCAGTCCCTTTCAAGTATTATATTATTTGCAACAACCAGTTTCGAACAATAGAGGGAGCACCCAAGACAATAAGAGATATGTATCAAGTGCGAGTCGTAAAATTAACGGGCCCACTTGCCAAGTACTTTGGCTATTAATTGGTTACTTTATATGCTCCCACTAATTGCTTTTAAACCCTCTTCATAGTTATCAGAATATAACTATGAAGAGGGTTTAAAACCAATGACCTCAACCCCGCTCAATGTTTTACAACGTTAGTTACCTTTTGATAAAACCGTTATCTCTTGTATAAAGTAAACCTATGCTTAAGTGTCTTTTAAATTACATCCCGTCATAATTAGGATGTCAAGTATGGATTTGTACGTGTCGCATTTCCTCGGGACACTTTCGTCGCAATGTTCTCTTCTCATGTCTCTTACCGTGTCTTGGCGTTTATTTCCTCTGCGCTTACAACTGAACTTATCGGCGCTTCTATTTTTTTCCCTTTATTAATATTATCTTCGTATAAAATCAAAAGTTTATTATCAGCTATGAATCTTTTCACCTTCACGAAATTACGTTTACGGCCCCAACAAAAGCCCCTTACTATTCGTTATAGTGGGAGAGTAAAAGGGACCCTTCTTGCGCTCACTACTGTTGGGGCCTTTATATGTGGTCGTTATTATCAAAAACAGGGTAATAATTCACTATATCATCACCATGTGTAGTGGATATATAAAAGTGTGGGAAGCTTCTTTACACAAAAAACTATTCTTTTGTTAGAAAACTTTGGCTCTATTTTTTAACACTTTAATAACAAACACAAGAGTTAACAAACAGAAACTGGAATTTCATTACAGTATTGCGCATTATATAATTCGAGTAACACATGAAAAAAAAAACCATATAATATACTATTAGTTAAGTTATATGAATGTTTATGTTGTAATAAACATTTATTATGTCTTTCTTTAGATATATGTTTGATGTCCACATCTCGACACTTTACGACATTATCCTTAATTCATATAGACACAATAGCCTCCTGAACCCTGTAGGTATTACGCATCAATTATCGCTTTATACATAAATATTGATGTTCATTATTTGACAGTATAGTGTATATATAAAGTATAGGGATATGTATACGGTCGCAGCGTAGCGGCGGCAAACAGTCACAAATTTACAAAATCTTATTGGATCATGTCGATGGTGTAATACCATTAACTTCTCGTAACAAATAACTATCTTGAGACTACTTACAGCTGCATTGCTCCACTTCGCCTGCGCTTCAAGAGACGACCTTCCGGAGCCGCGTTTGAGCTTTAAAAGAAATTCATTAGTGAAAGGTTCTCCGGCGCGAGAGTTTCGAGCTCTTATTTCAAACAAAGGCAGTGAATTACAGCCATTACTTTCATAACAACGTCCAGTAATATCCTTTGCTCAAATTAAACTCTCGTCCGAGGCGCCCTCAATCCCGGACTTTACGGGAATTAAGCTGGGATTAGTCACCTCCGCGATGCGCGAGATTACTCTTGAAACAATATGACGGTCATTCCGCGACTCCGGCCCGGAGTTTCAAGAGCCTTTTATTTCGCGCTTTTGATATAAATGAATTGCGGAATTAAAATACTTCCGACTTTATGAAATCCCCGGATGAAGTCTTTTTGATAAGCTTTGTACAGTTTCACCTGAAATTTTCGTATTCGTTTCCACTTAAGAACAATGGCGTTGTAAGTATTAAAAAGTAGGCACACATTCGTAATAATCGTTTTATATGATTTTAAGCAATAAGAATGGGAAAGGTTACCTGGGGATACATACATAAATATATTTGCGTACACTTGTATGTGATGGGCTTTTAGAAACAGATCGTATTTGAATAGAATTTCGAGCAATCGCCGGTGCAGCGTTGCAGCTCGTAAACGACAAGTAATTCGTGCCTGTGTGCAGCGTAGGCCGCGTTCCGATAAACCTGAACCCTGCAATATTGAGTTTTGCAGCAATGCTTTAACGTATCCATTTACTGCGGCACCGGCACAGCTCGTGGCAAACCTATTCAATTCGAAAACGGTTCACTTTTTTTACTATTCAGACTGAATATTCCAAGCGGCGAATATGCTCTAACTTCCTCTATGCTCGGTGCGTTAAGAGCCACACTGTTTAAATGGATACGCCCGCACTCCGACAAGTGCAACATTGCACTGCTGCATTCCTGTTACAAACGTCAAGTTATCCAAGCAACTATGCACACAAACACCTATCACACAAAACAAGTTTTTACTAGCGATTTGAAATATAGATCAAAGTTAACACCAGCTAGCACTTTGTAAATATACTTAACCAAATAATATAATCAATATAAACATTGATTTGTTTGTGGGTGGATACGTAAATCTGAGGACCGCAGAACCGGACCGTGGAAGACATTGGGGAAGGCCTTTAAAAATAAATAAATAAAATGATTTTGTTTCCTACAACTGTTTGGTCCATAATGAATTAGTAATTTAAACTTAATAATAGTGTTAGAAACAATTAAAAATGTACAAAAAAAAACACGCCATACATGGACACAACGAGCTAGCCTAACGCTGATTTACTTGTCTGCGTGTAATTGTATTTAACGAACTAGCATCGTCTTTCTTCAGCAGTGGATTAAAAAAGGTTCATGATGATGATGACGATGAATATAAATATTAGAAATTACTAATAGCGCATTGAACGGATTACCGGAGAAGCGTGTACCATAACCGGCAAGGATTCAAGTTATGCGCTGGATTACCACCACGGCCACCTCCCTGATGAATTATTAATTAGACTTGAATGCCTAATTCCATAGGCGACCGCTTAACGTCCAGTCGCCTTGGTTCCCACAAAGCCTAAGATTATCTAGACCCGCTTATTTTACAGATTAATTCGGTCGCGAACCTTTTAACAGATTAAACCTTGCAATCCGGGTAGGATATATTATGTATAATAATACTTATAATTATATACTAACATACAATAAAATTGTCTAATCTCCCTATTTACAAATTATTGTATAAAGATTTGGGTTCGCATACAAGTAAGTTGAAACTTGCTTTCAAATAACACAACCTAATCCTGTTCTCACAAGCGAATTAATTCATATACTCGTATGTATGAACATTGCAGGTTGTGAGATGCTCTCTCTCCAAACATTATTACTAATCTGGCCCCTATTCAAAAATTATCTATTACATACTTATATATATTTTTTGTTGTAGACCTCCTCATCGAAATGCTGGGCGTTCTAGCAAGTTACAGTGTCACAGTGAAAGAGCTCAAGCAGCTGTTTAACGCCATGAAAGCAGTCAACGGCAAATGGGTAAGTTAAAAAAATAAGTGGTTACAAAATCTGCGTACCCTCACATTTTGTCGTATTTTTATGAAATAACTAAGTTATGTATGATTTTAGTTAAAATAGTTTTTGTGTCCACTTTGTTAAAAAAATATACTTATGCAGCAGATTAGGGAGTCCTAGAATTATCTCGTATTTAAACGAGATATATATATGGAATAATACTACTTGTTCTGGAAATCAATAAAATGTTAAGTATATGCAATAAAACAAGTTTTCTAATTCCTTTACATCATTTAAGTACATTCATGAAAAGACATTAATATATAACTTGTATTAAAACTAGCTCTTATTTAATATTCTATAGGACTCCATATTTTCTCATACACGAAAACGACACCAGCTACTTCAATATATAAATCTTCGAATTTTTTTATATTGCCATCGGATGAAATGATTGTGAGGAGCGTGGGGAAATTCTGGCGGATGATTTGATCGTTTCCAGTTTGCCTTGTGACGGCAGGCAGCTGCCTACTGTAATTGGTGATATATTGTGTAAGTTTGTTCCGATAAGGTTCTGTTATGTCTTCAGTTTACATAATTACAGATTTAAAGTTGACTATCGCGGGCTTTCATTCTGTAAGTAGTGTATACCACGTGTGAATTGAAGTTAGCTGCTTGTTCCAGCCCCGGCACTCTGCCAAGCTGCTGAACGTGCTCCGGCAGATGCCGCACAGGAACGGACCGGACGTGTTCTTCAGTTTCCCCGGACGGAAGGGTTCGGTAAGTGAATAACCCTGAACTTTGATTTCATCCACACTATGTGCATATCTTAGATATTAACACTGTTCTAAAATTTTAATTTATACACACAAAATCCCTTAGTGTTTATTAATTACCATGAGAGAAAATGAAACCTAAAATTACAGTTTATAATTACTAAAAGTCATGGTTATCATATTAACTATTTGTCTACGTAAATGCAATTGGTTATGATGTTGTCTTTTATTTTACCAATACTATGAAGAAGATTGATATTAAAAACAGAACATGCAAGTGTAAAACTTATAGCTATTAAACATTTTACTTGGAGTTTAGTGCGGATGTAAAAGATACAAAATTAGGGCAACAAAATTTTTATTCCATATTTAAAAAAATTAAGAAGAAAAAAGTAAATACGTATATTTGGAGGCGCCGGGTATCGATCCCGGTACCTCTCGCATGCTAAGCGAGCGCTCTACCATCTGAGCTACGCCCCCTGTTTCAGTTTAATTTAAAATTGACATACTGTTTGTGTACCAACGTAACGTATGTATATCGACGACTCGCCGCTGTTACGTTACTTGTTTTTGAAAAGTGAAACAAGTACACAGAGTACAGCAGAGTATTCGCGTTGCTTTGACTCCCTTCCGCTGTCCCCGCAAGGTTGTTATAACCAATTTTGTTTCAACCTTAAACTTACGAATATGGAAGCTGTAAATCTATTATATGTCTGTCTGGAGTATCGTTACTCATGTACCAATAAACCAAAATCGAATTAACTACCCACCTGCCTCACGTTGAATTATTTTTTCTATTAGAGCTGACGTCGACGGGCTGAACGGTATAAACAAATGTTTAGGTACAAATCATAAATAGACGGGGTGCGTTAAGAATTGATTTGCAGAAACTCCGGCGAAAGTTGGATTACGCCGGCAGCGATCCATTATCAAGATATTTTAATTAGCAAAATTTGGGAACAGAACTCTCCCACCACCCGCCACCTCCCTCTCACCCACGCTGCTCCGTATACAGTTGGGAGAGGAAGGGAGACGCGGAAAAACATTTGTAGGATTTCTTATACACGATAACAGATTAAATATTTTTAAATTACGTTTTAATAATAACAATATGGTTTCAATAAACCAACTCTGACCATCTACCGTCGACCTTCCTTTCGCCGATATTTGCATTAATTATGTCGCGATGTGTAAGTGTTGCTTAATGGTTTGTGCTTTTTGTATCACATCATAATTTTGTACGCCCGTAATGTTGATTTATCTTATTATTTATTGTTTTTCCCCCGTAAGTGAATTATTAAATTCTTGTGAGAAATAAAGATTCTTTAACCTCATAATATAGAATTAGTATATTTCCTCCGATTTATTTACTACTATGTAGTGAAAGTTTTATATAGTATATTACCTATGTTGCGGTTATAAGTCGGTTATATTACAGAATATCGTCCAAGGATCATCGAAGCATAATGTGGTGACTGACAAGTATAAAATTTAAGTAGTTTGGTGATGTAAGACTTCCGAATCGAAATTTTACTTAATTCTTACTCAACACGCGGACTTTGGACGGCCCAGTAATATGATCATCACAGGGTATACTTGTAAATTTTATAAAATTTATTGAAAATCACAATGGGTTTATGTCCAGGTCATTGGTTATTTTGTCTATATTAAAAAAAAAAAAACAAATACAGAACATTTCTGCAATCATCATTAAGTTATATTATCAGTGTCTAAGAAGGCTATTATCACAAATGATCACCATCCTGTTTTTGTCCAATAACTTAAGCAGCGCACCTCCATCAATAACAGCGGAGGGAAACAAGAAAAGTTTGTAAATTACCTTGAAAGGAAGAATATGATTTTAGTGCAAAGTGGCTCTACTGAGCTGACCGTTCAGCAGCTGCTCCAGGCGCTGTAGAGTTATAGGGCACTGTTTACACGTGCCAGTGAGAAATTGTTTCCAAGGTGGGCCACGTCGGAGAATACATTAGGGCAAATTATTTCGCTTTATTATATTTACCTTTTCTTACATAATTCACGCTTCAAGTTAATTGTGAAATAAGTACTCAGATTATATAAAGGAATATAAAGAAATAGCATCATTACTTAGTATTATTAATGTCTTAAATGAAAATTGTAAAGCAGAAATCAAAATCAGTCAAATCAAATCAAAATCAGTTTTGTCGAAATAACTGATACTAACCACATAACCTATGTCCTTTTCGGAGAGTGACCGCGGATTTCTTTTTTTTTTATTACTCGTGGCGACGAGTTGAGCGAAGCGTTAACCTGGTAGTAAAACAATATGCTTGACCATAAAAACGCGGCACTGGTTAAGAGGGAATTCACTGCATTACGCTCTTCGCCTTGAGACATAATGTGTCAAGCCTCGTAACCCCAGTAATTTCACAGATATATATGGCACCTTTCAAACCGGCACATTATTGTCGGCTGCATTAGAAGCTCCAGTGGTACCTACCTAGACGGGTGCCGGAAACAGAGACCTACCGCTAGTTTATTTAAATTGATATCTTTCAATGTAAACCTTGCCTGCGCGGTGAATTAATGGCCTTGGCTCTTTCATCCAGAAAAGAAATCCCGGGTTCTTGTAAGAATATGAGTAGATGTTATATTGTATTTTTATAACCAGTTAGACCAGCAACGTAAAATAACTTGTAAAGAAGTAAAGTGAAATCGTTAGTGATTTAAACCATTTTTACATTACATCGCGCTGACACATAACGTTATTTGAGTGTACCGTGGACTCCGTACTAGATGTCATCGGTTGGGCCGGCTCCATGGCCAGGAATGCTGAAACATCGCCGCAACGGGTCCGGCCGACTTCCGTCCCGCATCCGAACGGAATTTAATTCAAATCTCCCGTCTCCCGGGCGACTTGCGCTGGTCACAATTCTTCCTTAATGGCTTTCTGATGAAATTGTTGTCGCTCCGCCGCTGAACCTACGGTTTCATTGAAACTTTAATTACTACCACCTTCAGGGACACTCCGTCATAACGAGTAGAATTTTCTTTCGCTAAAATCATAACTTTTAATGGTGACGAACTAGGTTAAACTTATCGTCTTCATTTTGAACGTGGCTTTAATCTCAACTTTAACTTCTCTACTAAATAAGCTAATAATTACGAAACACGAGTAAGGGTTCCTCCAAAACCATGACGCTTATAATCGGTATGCGATTACATAAACTTCAGGACTTAATACGTATTATTTTTTAAGAAAATGTCTCCAAAACTCAGTTAATAATTTCTTCACAAAGTAATGTTCTAAAAAAAATTCCGTGCAAATTATTTTAAATCATCATCCTCATTAGCCGATAAACGTCCACTGCTGGACATGGACCTTTCCCAATAATGGGGTGATTTGGCCACTCTCACCACGCTTAGCCCAATACGGGTTGGTGATGAGCCAGAACCTTATTTGACCAGGTGAGATTGATTTGGGTCCAGGTGAGGTTGTTGTGTGGGGCCCTTTAGTACCTAATATAAATGCAAAATATCTAAATAATTTTATGGCTATTTAATAATAAAAGGCGTTTTGATAGAATATGTGAACATATGATGATGATATGGAGGCGACAGTCTGTTGGAAAGGCAAAAGGGATACTAATTCCGCGGACTCGTTACATACGATCCGGTATAAGAAGGTGACCGGAAAGCGAGCGCTTACGGGAATCGATAGAGGGTGGCGGGACGGCGGCGGGTTGGCTGCGGGACGGCTCCTTGGCACCGTTTAAGCGGTCCTCTTTATTGGCAATTCCTATTCAAATATGGGGTCGGCGCGCGTAATCCCAGTGACATACTGGCCTATCTATGTGTCCGATTTTTTCTCGTTATTTATCGCGGCCCCAACCCGGGCCCGCTCCATTTCTCTACGTCCCGCTTATCCGTAGATCTGACGGCGAACTGACACGTCTTAGCCTCGCCCGCGCTTCACTGGTTAATCCCGCAGGTTTACGTAAAAAGGCTTTACATTTAATTGAAGTTTTAGTGTTAATCTTTATTAGGTTTGGCGTGAAATTACTTCACATTCAAACTTTTAAGGGGTGTACGATGAATAGATCGATCCCCTAAATTTTTTCACATCCATTCGTGTCAAAAAAATGATTTATATGTTAAATTTTTTATATACAACAAGCTTCAGTAGAATTAAATTTTATATGCTGTTAACTGATAATGATTCCGAGAGAGGCGGAGCGTGTTCGCCCATAATACTTATGTTAAAAGAATAAATACGTATTGTTCGTTCGCAAACTCCCAAAATCTTGTAGCCAAGCTTCGCAAGCGGTCGTTAAACAAACAAACATAGCAGTTATACAAACATATTCTAGAACTTTATAGCATTTAGTTTACTCGAAATAGCAAATTTCTGTGAAGCAACATTTGCAAGCCGGCAGCGACATAAACAAACTGACACGGGAAGTGTTACACTAAATCTTAAAATACCACTGGTAAGTAATGATTTTTGTTTAAAAAATTAACAAACATTACAATTAGCATTGTTAGTGTTCGGTTTTGAAAGGGACTATAACCGAGAAAATTTATAAAACCAGAAAGATTTGCCATTTTCATTTCCCCAAAGGGATGAAGCCAATACAGTGTAACTTGGAAATCGGCACTTGCATTAAGGGGACGTATCACTTATCACCACGTGAATGTCCTTTTTATCGAGGAGTTTCATGTCATTGATTTGTTGTGTAGTTGCTCTATTTTCAGAAGCTACAAATTGGAGATGATTTATTGAGATATACGTGGCATTAATATTAGTAAACCTAACCTAGACGTGCCCTAAACACTCAATTCCAGGCAAACTACATCGCTTAGGATTTAAGCGGCCCTCGCTCCTATGTTATTCTTCGGCCGCTTGATATAGTGATAAATAGGGCTTTTACCCTCAAAGGGTGCTCCGATATTTTATCTCAATTCCCTACTTTCGGTCCTTTATTGACGTCTATTCATTTCTTTCTAACGTCGCGTTCTGAAAAGCCTACGAAATAGGCAACCTTGTTTGGGGGAAAATTTGGCGCAAGTGAATGTAATTCGTTTGTGTATTCGCCTAGTAATTAAACGGGCTTAAAATTAATTAAAGATGGCAGTACCAAACATTACTAAAATTTTCATTATACGCCCAAACGCTTTTGTAGTCGTCGGCAGGTTTGCTCTTACGGCGTTTGATTTTCATGCAATATCCTACTTCACCGTTTCTTTTGTACTTTGAGAATTTTAATAATTCATTCTGTAATATTATAATACCCTTCAAGTAAAATAGAAAAAAGTAATACTGCTCAAATCCCTAATGGGAGTCCTAAACATCGGTTCATATTAACGACCGGTTGGTGATGTTATATGTATAAATGAAATTTTCGTTAGTGATACAGATGCGGTGCGGTTATCGCTTTGAATCAATACGCTTTGTGTTGCCTTCATGTCATTTTTCATCGGAAACACAAAGCTTTTGAAAACGATGCTATAACTTTTTCATAGTCAGGATCTCCCGATGTTTTGTCACGTTAGACACCTAATATACTTACACGTCGAAACTGTTTTAAATTGTATTTACAGTTAAATCGGTAGTTTCTTCAGTTATTCTGTTAATGTTTTTACTGTATGCATCACACATTTCACAATTTATCAATAATCTACAACATAGTGGGATAAATTATAAACTACCAGTTTTTACATCCATGCACATAAAGAAACATACAAAATTTCGAATTTGTGGTATTGTGCAGGTAGTTTAAGTAATATTAGTTTACATACCGGTAAACGTAGTGCTGGATGGCCTCTACTAGGTAGACCGATGCAGATCATCGGTCGGTGAAGGTCGCGATAATCCGCTGGATGCAGATAGTGTAGGACCGATCGGAGTTGGCGTTTATCATCTGATGATGATAATGATGATGAATATAAGTTTAGGAAATGATAACAAAAAACTGCCTTTAAAAAAGTCGAACATCGTGTGAAGTTTTTGAATATCTTCACGGTTTGTTCGGTGGCTAGGGCCGGTATTACCATTAGGGGTTAATGTCGAATACATATTTAAATAGTTCTCGCTTCGTCGTTATAATGTAAAATTAGCGCGATCCTGAATTACTTAAAACTTAGCCGCTATCTTTGTTTACCATATAAACTTTTGTGCTGCCTTCATTAATGAAACTCATACTAACAATTATTAAATATCTTAAAGTCCTGTTTTTGTACATTTCTTTGGTTGGTGACAAATTAAAGTATTTTTTATTTTATCTTTATGACCTTTTTACTATTTTGTAACCTAATACTTAAATTTTATTTCAATTTGTTACTTTACTAGGCAGTAGGGTAGGGTATAGTAAAGATAAACAAGTACACTGATATAAATTTTTGTCAGTTCTATTGACGCAACGTGTCGTACATTGTATTTTAATATAACGAGGTTTGTCACTAGTGAAAGTACTAAGAAACTAGGGGATGAAATGTTTTACGCCACGCCTTCTAATTCTGTTCATAAAATTGATATAAAATTTTTACTTTAAGCAAATTACTTGATATTTCACAAAAACAATTTGATTTACTTTTGTTAATAATATATTAACAGATAGAATACTGACCTATATACTTGTTACGTATTGTGCTTTATTGTTATAATGAACTTATTGTTACAGGCGATAGTCCTGCCGCCGCTGGCGCGTTGGCCTTACGAGAACGGCTTCACCTTCACCACATGGTTCCGACTCGACCCCATAAATTCCGTGAACATTGAACGGGAGAAACCGTATCTGTATTGGTAATGAATCCTATACTAATCAAAAGTGTATACCCACTGTTGAACGTGGGCTATGTTTTTGCCCACTGCTATCCAGACATCATTACAACTGGTCAGAAAGCCTGCGCTTTGTCTGAGACAAGGCGTTTACACAATTATTCACTGTTTTTTTGTTCGACTAATCGACGAGACGAGCAAGGCATTGATCTTATGGTAAGTAACACCGATTAAGATGATGTACACCACATTGCGCTCGTCGCGTTGATATAAGGTGCTAAGTCTTGTTAACCCAATAATTTCTCTAGCATACAGCATTCTTTACTATTTGTCGATAGAAATAGAAGCTACGGTGGTTGGTACCTACCTAGATGGTAGACAAAGACCTACCACCAGTGAAAGTGACAGGCATAAAACATACTGTGAATAATAATATAAACGTCTTTATCTAGCTATATTTTTCTTTTTAAAATTACACATTATTTTATTTTACAAATTAAACATTAAACATACTTGGCACCAGTAAACATTGTATGTTTGTGTTGGCACTGCACTGTTCACACTTATATTGATTCTACCTTAAGTTTTTTTGCTAGTGGTTTGTTATTATACACTACGGCGCCGCGCATATTTGCATACAACGGTCCGTATTATCAATAATTCATGCATATAATTAATTGATGTGTATTTATTATATTATGTGTGATTTGAGTTAATTAACCCTATGATCATGCTGAATAGTCTCTGTTTGTGTTCTCAATAACAGAAGGTGGCGCCCAACTGAAAAGTTTTCGATTCTGTATTAATGAACGTATCCAGCGCGGGGGCAGTCGCTCCGCCGGCGCTGGATACTTTACAAAGCTCAAACTTAGTTATCCGGGCACTGTGTAATTGGGGAGACTGTGAACGAGGGTGGGCGCGATTTAGGCACTGTAAACACTGGTCCAAACGTTGGTTCCAATTAGCTAAGTGCATTCGGAGAGGAGCTGAGATAACAGTTTGGGAGGGAGCCCGCGCCGCCGGCGTGTCGCCTCTGAACGAGTCGCGGTCACTCGGTACTTATTAACTTTTTATTAAAACGAATAGGTTTGAAATTAATCGAGTAAATAATTAATTATTAAAGACCTTTTTGCGTGATGACTGCACGGATCACACATAACACGCGACCGTACTGCTGACGGTGGCTGAAAATTAGTGTTTCACCTTCACCAAGTGAAAAACACACTGAACCATGGACATTTGTACCATTGCAGTGCACATACATCCTATGGTAGACTGGGAGAGAATGTCTTTTGGCATTAAGTCCGCCATTTTGTATCTCTATGTGTGCGAATAAAGATTTTAAGTAAATAAAATAATAATAAATGTCGCCCGCGCCTGAATTGTGCAAGGAATTATAATTTTTTGTTCCAATTTGTATGTTTGTTTTATTTTTGTTGTTTCTATAAACGTACTATCTACCTAAATTATACATCTATTATATACATATATTGTTATCGCAGTAATCGTGTTTTTGCTCTTCCTTACAAAAGAAAAGGTAGTTGAATTTTAATGAGATAATCTAAGTTTTTTTTTTTTAAAGAGACAAAAGATGCTGATAATTAATCTCACTTACACAGTACACTTATATATATAAGTATAATTAGATATTTCATTTGACATTATTTGTTTTTAAACTTTATTTTATAATAAAGAGTAAGTGTGGATAGTTTTAAATAGATCTCGACGCGTTTATCACAAGATGGCTTTCCAACATTACTAGGCCCTTGTTTGTTTTAACTTTTGGATTAACAAATGTTGTTTTAAATTATATCCCTTAGTAGTTATAAATAATGTTATTACTACTCGAAATTGTCTGATAAACACAAACTATATACCCATTGAAAGAGGTAAGTTTAGAAACAAAGTTACAAAACGCTTAGATATAGCAATGTTAAGAATAATTGACTAGGCGGCGGTGCGTCCCCGGGGAGTGCAAACGGCACAGGGCACAGATTAATTACAACAAATTTGTGTAATAAACTGCTTTAGCGATAAATTAAATAACGCAAAGTTTTTACCAACGGGCGTTAGTTAGAGCAGCGCGACCGCCGCGCCGCCGGAGGAATTTCAGTGTTAATTAGCGCGGCGGCGAGGAGCGGGGGGCGCCCGGGCCCGCAACGTTTACGCATTAAAATTAATTATAATTGCCGTTATTAAAAGGAGGTCCGCTCCTTTCTAGCTCCTCTCATGAAAATTCTTGTAAGTGCATAAATTTACTATTACGAGTTTTCCACCTCTTCTGTTTCACGTTCATATTATTTGTTCTTGAGCTTACTTTTCTATTACAATCACTTAGATTACATCTATCGTCTCGTCCGAGTTTAAGAATCCTTCCTTTGGTCACAGCTTCAAGACGAGTAAGGGCGTCGGGTACACGGCACACTTTGTGGGCAACTGTCTCGTGCTGACATCCATGAAGGTCCGCGGCAAAGGCTTCCAGCACTGCGTCAAATATGAGTTCCAACCGAGAAGGTGTGTATTGCTTATGCGATGTCTCTTTAAATTATTTTCATTATTCTTCTGTTAATTATACAAAATACTAATCTTCTTATAACGGTAACTGTCAATACATTGATTATTAAGTTTAATATATAAATTAATAAATGTATGTTTGGATGTACCTGTCGCCGCGGCCGGCAGGTGGTATGCGATAGCCGTGGTGTACATTTACAACCGGTGGACGAAGAGCGAGATCAAGTGCCTCGTGAACGGGCAGCTGGCCTCCAGCACCGAGATGGCTTGGTTCGTTTCGACAAACGATGTAAGTATTAACACATTGCAGCAATTGATACGGATCTCGCAGCACGGTGGCTCACCCCTTCAACAGTATCATGCGGCTCCCAGTGCATTTTACTGGTGGTCGGTCTCACGCCGCAACTCCTATTGTAGCCGACAGACAGTAATATATGAACATTACTGGGTTTCAGTTTGAAGAGTGCTGTATGTTAGTGAATTACTGGAGTAACGAAACTTGACAGCTTATGTCTTCAAGGCGACGATCGCAAAGTAGTGCTGTGTATTCCATCATTGTTATGGGCAAATGTATCACTTACCATTAAATGAACGCTGTGCTCGGTCGACTCGTTAAATAAAAAAAAATCATAGACCTCGTGTTGGAGAGGTTGTTACGTAGTAATCACTTTCCGTCCTCTCTCACTTTATATATATCTTCAAAACAGCTTTTCTGTGTTCCCGCTCACCGTATAAGAACTGGACGAGAACACTCCAACTCCTCGACCCTTGTTGTCATTTAATATAATGTGAAATTGTGTTAATTCCTCAGAGATAATATATTTAATTGATATTTTGTTAACACAGTCAAATAAAACAATGAAGTCAATAACGACTTCATATGCCTGTTCCATAATGTCCCTCTCCCCTCCTTCATATTTCCTTCTTACCCATTAGTTAATCCGTGGCATCTTAATCTCATGGTAATTATCACGCGCCCATAACCCGCGACAGCTCAGCGGTGATACATTTAGTCAGCTGTATCTCGCGGTAACAGCCCCGGCGCGTGCTCCTCACGTACGAGTCGTTAGGGGCAATTTGTTATCGGCTGTATGCAAATTCGGGCACGGAGTGAGCGGGGCTCGTGGAAATGAAGGAGTTGCCGGTTTTGACGCTGACGATTGATATATGACACAGTGTAAAATATTGCTTATTGGGCTTAAGTTTCAATGGGGAGAACATGTCGTTTGAAGAACTGAGGTGGTAAAAACGACTGGTATGAGCTGTCTCAACGATCGGATGTAGGTCGCTAGAGCCTTTAAATGCCTTAAGCTTGACTTGAGCTTTAATGATATGTTGAGCTTATAATGTAACATGGCACCGTCATTCTTCAAAGTTTCTAATCAGTCATTTTTAAGTCATCATCATCATCATCTCAGCCTATTGCAGTCCACTGCTGAACGTAGGCCTCTCCAATAGATTTCCAGCGCGAC
>DWLS01002590.1:0-17761 GCA_018246255.1 Pachliopta kotzebuea | reverse complement strand
TATCCCTTGAATACTTTGGACAATCTATAAGAAGGTGCATAATACTTTCTTCAACGTTAGGATCACAAGCACAAGACAGTATGTATTTGCGTTTAACTCCAGATTAATTGCCTGATCGGTATACAATTAACTAGGTTTTATAGTTTCTTATAAACAAAACGGAATTACAGTAACACAATGTTACAACAGGCTTACGTTTTTCCCAAAAATTAAAGTCGAATTGAGGCATTAATTAATCAAAAACTGCTTTCGCTTTTATTACGAGAGATGTAACCAGGGCAGTGCCTTTGGGAAATTAGGTGGAATTTTGAAAGCACCATTATATCTCGAAGAAACACCATAATCCGGTTTAACTTTTTGTGACGAGGCTTAATTTGGAACCAATTATAATGTAGACATTACAAATAAGACTAAAACAAAATTTTAAACCACATAGTCTTTTATTTCTGCGGCTTTCAGTTTATTCCTAATGATGAACAAAGTTCTTTGATGCACATATTTTTTAGAATTAATACAACGAAAACCTCTTCGCCGCACCAACAAAATCATAGAGGCGTGTGGTTAATTTTAATATCTTCATCTTTATCTGCCGATAGACGTACACTGCGTGACATGGACCATCTCCCACCACCCTGGCTTAATTGGTTAAAAACCAGTGCCTCGTCCGTTGATTAGCAGGATGCATCACGAGCAGGTGAGACTGGCTTGATTCGCCAGATGTGTTATGTGGAAACCCTTACATCCCTTTTAACATAAGACAACTTGACTTTTGCAGTGTTAGTTTAGTACGAAAATAAAAAATACGAAGATCACAGCAACTAAACATCATCGATGACGTCCACTGCTTTACTCAAAGATTTTCACATCGATCAGATCCAGAATCCACGAGTTAAAAGAAAGAGTGATGTATATGCTCCCTAGGTTCATATGATGTTTCGTTACCCTACTAATTACACCAACTACAACGCCTTTCAAACTGGAACTGCACACTACTAATTGACGATGTATTGACTGCGGTGGTATCTACTTAAATAGTCTAAGAAACCTACAGGAAGTAAGGTAAACATTTTGTAGTTACATTACTTATATGACAGCAATTATCTTCACCACCATGTCAAAATGTCAAAAAACAATATCATATAAATCTAACCAAGTTTCTTACTTTTATTAAACTCAACGAAAACTGCATAAAACTTTCAATATTGTATGGTTAACGTTAATATTTTTAATAAAGTGAATACACCGCAACTTTATTCCCCCACCACGTTTTCTGGTCATAAATCTCTCCGACGATGTGAAATGCTGAGTACATTCAGTAACCTCGCGACCGCAGTGTATCCTCTATATTTATAATATTAAATAAAAAAAATATAAACCAGGCAAACAGTCAAGGATATAAAACATAATATGGACAGAGTTTTGCTAAAATAATTGGGTTCGTCGCTAAGATCATGTAAAATGATGAAATCTCCATTCAGTCTGACTTGCATATATACGAATTTGTTAGAAACAATTAATTTTTTTTCTAAAGTTGTTGAATTTTCTTCAAATTATTATTAACTATAAAATAAACATTTTAAAGGCGTGATAGCTTAGTTTATGAAGAAGCGTCACGTTCCAAAAAAACAAGAATTGGAGCTGCACTGAACTCGAGCTTCTAGCGAAGGAAAATATTGTTTGGAAACTACCATATTTCAAGAACAATTGCTTTCATGAACATAAGATACAAACCAATGGTCAATTAATGATTATGACTCTCTACGGGTCTGATGAAGGCTCCACAAGGTTACGAAAAATCGGTGGCTGCTCAGGACTGATTGGTGTGGAGATTTAAGGTTTATCATCTTTTTAAGTTGGCAACACAGCCACAACCTCACGGGTGTTGCGACTTCCTATGGGTGTCAATGTTCACTTCAAATCGTGAATTGTTCGCTCATTTATCTACTTTTATATAAAAGAAGGTGAGCCCTACGTCCAGCAGTTGACGTCTATCGGGTGATAATGATGTAAATGATGATTCTACTCTTATAAGAAAAGTTCTGGAGTCTCAACAGTGGGAATATTAATATGTTTACCTTATTTATTCAAAACAAGTGTACAGTAGCAGCACAACGGCTACAACTAATCCTTCATAAAATTAGTATAAGGCTATAATGTATCGGAGTTTGCTAAAGTAACGTGTCGTCAATTTGCAAACTATCACGCTGTGATAGACATCTAATAGCCTCCCATAAAGCCCCCTCCCAACCCCGCCCACTCATCGTCGCTAACTAGTTTAACTGAGCTGACGTCGCCGGGGTTTAGCTTGGTCTAGATTAAACAGATTTACACTAAAGCGACACGACATGTTCGCTTATAACTTATAGATCCTTATTTAAACTTATTGTACTTATTTATTAAAAATTTAACTGATGAACAGAGATGAGCTTAATGCCTTTAGGCATTCTCTACAAGTCAAACCATGGAGTGGAAGAAAATGTCCAGTAGCTCGAAGATTGGTAAAGTATTCATCATGCAGCACATAGGCCTCACCCAATAATGAGGGACTCCGTCTCCCTTCAGACTAGTCCAATGCTGGTTGGTGAGGAGCCAGAGATACGTTGGGGATTACCAAGGTGCACTGTGACCAGGGGAGGTTGGCTTGGATCCCGTGAGGTGTTGTATGGGACCCCTTACACCCCTTATTAATTCTTAAATAAACTCTTGATAAATTACTAAATGTGCTAATAAACATGCATAATTTATTTATAATGCCATAGAAATATAAAAAAATATTAATCCTTACTTTGACAAGGATCATCCTACAGAAATTGTTCTTAATCCCCTTCAGTCCGTCGAAACTGAAACCTTTTCAAATTCTTTTTGAAGAATTTTAAATTACGAGTATATATATATATATATAAATATATTGCGCTATAGCATGGTGCTGGTGATCGGTGCCTTTATGACGTTGACAACTGTCAGTACCACATGACTAGGGATGTAACGTTTATCAATTCAATTTTATAGCAGTCGATACTCGCAGCATAAATCTAGTCAGCAAGAATTGATATTTCGCCGCTATTTACGGCAAATAAGATGTTGGTCCCACTACAAGAGGCCATCAACAATATTCAACCTGAAAACTGGTCGAAGGTCGTCAATAAAACTAAAAGGAACGTTATGTCTGATTCGGATCGTGACATCTACATTAACAACATATTGAATTCATCATTAATAATATGCGTCACAGATTCAGATTATTATTTAATGGCAATTCAGATGTTCTTTACTGATATAAGTTTTGACAAATATAATATATTTCCTCATAGCAACCTCTTAAATAACCTTACCCTATATATATTCTCTTGTTTCATTTATATAATTATAGAGAATGTTACATTAAAAAATTTAATTGTGCACAATATACGTTTTTTATTATAAAAAACATCAGCTATCTTTCGTAGCAGAACATCCCACCACTAAACACGTCTATGGCGTTACCTTAAACGCATAACACTGCTTTAATTTTTCTTTCAATTTGATTTTATTTGTAAACTAGAATATTTGACTAGGTTAAATTTATTTTACTACAGTTATTAATGATTTAGTATATTACGAATGTGGTACAGATGATATACTAAGTCATAATTTATAAATCGCTGTAACTTTTAAGAGTGAACGAAGCGTTATTGAAACTGTCACCACACTATACGTCAGCGCACAAGATATAGGGACTTCATTAGTATATACATCATTACTACTAAACTTGATATAAATAATCGATCCTTATTAAAAATTTAATAACTTATTTCTCATTCATTCATAATTTTAAAATATTTTATGAAATAATTATAAAATATTTATTAAATAATTCAGTTTATTAAACAAGGTCAACACAACATCTTGAGGGTGCTGTTGCGGCTGCCTACCTACTGCAGTGCGTCGCAAATGTTTGCCGATGCTCGGACGGATGGCTATCAAGCTATAATCCGAAAAAAGGTTGCCTCTTTATTAAGACGAGTGAGAGGCAGTTGTAATAGCATCCTCAGGATGATTGCTTCTCGCGCTGATTGTCCGATCCAGCATAAATGGATTTGTATAATTACCGGACAGGACTGACATTTATGTATTATTATTTTACCCCTCACTATTATAATAAAAAAAAAATTGTATGGATGTTGTCTGAAATAAATGTTTTTATTTATTAAAAATCTATTAAAATTTTAGTGATGATCTAGTCACACTGGTCACTTTTGAGTGGTGCCGTGTGTCAATACCGAGGTAGCATCACTTAATATTTTATGCGACTATTTAAAAAAAAAAATGTTAAATGTACAAGTTGTCACTAAGATTATATATCCGTCAATAATATATATAAAAAAAACACAGATTTTATCGCGTTTATTTTTTTTTTAATTTATTTTATGATCTCGTTTCAGCGACTTTGCAGCAGTCATGGTCACAAAGGAACTCAGGTGACACATACTAATATGCTTCACATGGTACCTAAAACTTACCAAATTATTTATGGTCAGATCTATGCAGAATGCCCTCACCGTATTCTGAAGTGGTCAAACAAATTTTGTATAAATATTTAAAAAAGATGTAGGTACCATATGATGACAGTTTAGAGAGACTTCTGTCACCTCAGTTCCGTGGTGACCATGGTCGCTACAAAGCAACAGCAATGTTAGCACCATATGTAATAAACATGAAATCGTAAAAAACTGTTTTATTAATTAACATAAACTTTATTAATAATATAAATAAATTCTTAATATTATTTCATAAGGTTAGTAAAACACAATATTTAAATGCTTAGATTAAAACAAACTTTATTCTCAAATCTATTAACAGTGAATTATATTTATCATGCCTGGGATTGATACATAACAGAAAATCATTGGACATCAATAGCAACAGAAAATGATAATGATCTTGTTTAGTGGTGGATTTTTACTCTTAAATGAGAATTACTGCATTAAGATGAATTATGCTAAAATAAATTATAAAATAAAATGTAATGAGTTTATATTATAGACTTTTAAATAATTTCTAATGATTATTAAAAATTGAAAGTATCGTTTTTAATAACTGAATTAGAGACCTTCCACCATTTTAAACCCTTTTACATATTAATTGCTTCAGTGTTGTATATTTAACATTTAACTTACTAATAATAGTCATCATAAAATAATAGTAAAAATCCTATTATTCCATATAAATATTAACAAAAGAACTTAGTACACATGTACCATTCCATAAATGAATGTCCAGAACAGCACATAAGTAAATAATGCACCGAAGAATCCATTAGTCAACAGGCTCTGTCTTGAAATGTAATATTTATGCCAATTCGAACCACTTTTCACCATGAACATCACCCACAGGATAACTACAGCAAACACATAAAATGCAAATCCATATAATCCTGTAAGACCAAGAACACCTGAAAAACCAAAATTTGTTCATGTTATGTATTTTTACCTAAAGACGCAATAGAATGAATAGAATATTTTCCAGATTGTAAGTGATGTATTTGCACACAAAATTTAGGCATTAATAGGAATGTTTACAAAATACCAAATTGTGTTTAGAAACAAACTGCTGTTTGAAGAATTAGTAACCTAACCTAATTATTATAAATTAATATAGTTGCAATATAACAAAATAGTAATATTATGATGCAAAAGAAAATAAAAAAGCTAATTCTTTTTAAAAACAGGTTTGGACAGTATTTTTATAATCATTATAAATAATACAAAGAAGTTCTCTATCTAAATCCACAGGCATACAAAATATTCCAATGTTCCAAAAAATACTAGTATGTAAAATTTATGGCATAGGTGATTCTAATGTTTCTTACCTGCGGTTGATCCTGATAAAGCAGCCATGGAAGTTCTACAATATTCAACCACTGCTGCATTATTTCTAAGCGCGGCCTCGCTGTATGCAATTGGTTCCGGTTTGTTATCGTTTGATTTTACAATACCCGACATTTCTATAAAAGATAAATTAACCGCAACGCCTGAAAATTAAATTCATGAAAGATCTTTTAACTTGAAATTATTCGGCTCAATTAAAGCAAAACCTCATATCTAATAAATGTCATCCAGTTGTCAATTTTGACAACTCCCTGACATAAATATATCGTTTATAAAGGTCTGCTATTTGTCCATTGAATCTAAATTACCAAAAATATACTTCTACACGTTAAAATAATTATACAAACTTTCCTAGAAAAATTTATAAAAATCTGACCAATATTTAAATATTTTATAAACTTTGTTAGTATCTATTTATAAATTTTTATAATATAGTCACAAAAATTGGTAATGTACATATTCGCCAGTTATCTGAAATTAATAATATAAAATCACAAAGTTAAGAACCAAATTTATGACATTATTATATATAACTAAAAACAAATATCTAGTCCACATAGATTAAATAATAAGTAATGTGCCTTATTAAAAATTCATAATTTTTTTAGGCCTTCAAAGTCAATTTCAATAGACAAACTAAAATTATTTTTCTGTATTCTTTGTTATTCAAATAAAATAATATATATACCGTTTTTATTTAAATTCTATGAATGTTGTATGTTACACATTACTTTTTATCAAAAGGTAGAAACTATATTTATATACAAATTAATTATAATTAACTTAAACATAACAAAAATAAATAAATGATACATTTTTAAAAAATTGTTTTAAAAACTGATTACATTTATTTAATAAACAGAATAATTAAATAATCAATTATTACAAAATTAAACACATATATTTATTTCAGTTAAAACATCTGTTATAAAATGGAAGAGCCATTGAACTGAAATAAAACATTTGTGTGCATGTTTCGTTGCACACATATGTAATATTTTATTTACTTACATCCATCTGTATACCCGCACACAATGATAACACTCTGTGGTAATTTTTCGCGGCATCAAGCGTCGGTGAACTTATTTTCCAATGAAAAATTTAATAAAAGTGAAATTATGTAATGTTTTGTGTGTTTTTATAAAGGTTGACACATAAAGCGACTGTCTTTTCGTTGAAGGAAGCTATTATTGTGAGTTTTTCATTATTTTCTCAGTAATAAAAATATGATGGCGCGTGGATGACACTTACAGAAGGTCCCAATTCGGAACAAAATAGGTCTTTGAGCGAACGGTAGCTGAACGCTGGGTATTTCAGTAATTGTTTTAGGTCCTGCGTGCTCTAGTGTTTTATAAACTTTTATTGAAATGATTGCATCGGTTGATAGTGATTTGTAAAAATGAAAATGAAGTTTCCGAGTATGCGGGAGTTGTATTAGCGGATTGGTTTCGCCCATCCGTTTGGTCGGTGAGCAACCATTATGCTCAGAGGACAGTCACACTATCCCGTGTATGTTAATTTTTTATTCATAAAGTCTAAGCGAGGCACCGCAAAACGAAATAGTTTATGTTAATAATTCAATAACCTAGCTGACACTGAATCAACTTCATTTCGATTCTTTTGTTTCAGCCATTGCTTGCACAGATTTTCTGGAGATTGCAATCAACTGGGCCTGTGCAGGCGTTATTATTACTATTTTATTGTTGACATATATTTATTTTTATAAAACTTGTTACGAAAATTTTCGGTGGCGGCAGAGGCTTGTTGTTACGTCAGCGCATTTATTTAAATCCTTAATGGTTTACAACGAGACAAAATGGACGAGTCTGAGGATAATATGAGTGCAGAGGAACTTAAATATCTTGATAGTTCATCTTCAGTCAGAAGCAAATCAAAAAAGAGATCACTTGTTGAGAGGGAATTGGAAACTAATTTAACAGCAAGAGTTACATCGCCTATTACAAATGGAGAGAATCGTACCACCAGCCGTTATGGCAGGGCCCGTCGGTTTAAAACAGAAGTAGACTCGAGCGATTCAGAAAAATCAAATCCTAAAACATTGAAATCTCCTAAGTTTGAAAAATCACCCGTAAGAATGCAGTCGCCTGTATATAAAATGCATGCCTCAAATTCTCCATTAAGGATGGAAACACCAAAGCGATCCCTCAACACTGAAAATAAATTGGAATCCCAAATAGAAAATATTTACAATGAAAATATATCACTAAGTCGGTTTGGATCTGAGGAAAAGAAAAATGTTTCACCGGCCAAGAAGTTCCCAAAAGTCTACATAAGGAAGGACATGATTCAAAGTAAAGATAAAGAAGAAGTGGAAACAATAACTTTAATTAAAAATATTTTTTCACCAATTAAAGGAAATAAACCATCATCTACACATTTAGGTAATATTTTGGAAAGGTCTTCTGAGAAATACAACATTGACACAGAGCAGAACAATGGTTACCTAGACACACCGTCTGTTGTAAAAACTTTAGATTTTGATGGTAATAAAAAGAAAAAGAAGGATTGCAAAATATCACTTTCAAAAAGCGATATCTTTGAGATGGAAGCAAAATGTGAATATCAAGTAGGGGATTTGGCTTGGGCTAGAATGGGCACATATCCCTTCTGGCCTTGTATTATAACAAGAGATCCACTGTGCGGAACATTTGTTAAAAAGAAGTGTAAGTATGATCATAATAATTTGTGTTGATCTTTATAATAATTTGGTAAGTAATTAAAATATTTGACCATAACAAAAATACATAGTTATAAATTACTTTATTCATATAGAAAATAATATTTAATTTTTTATTACTTGATCTGTTCTTCTAGCTGAATAACATTCATGTCATAAAAATATAATAAGTAATTATACCTTATATTTATTATTAAATCCTTAATAATTAATTATCTAAATTAATAATCTTTAAATAATTCTTAAACCTAGTATTAATATATCAACATTTGCCTTTAGAGAATACTTTGTTTCTTTATTTATAATTCACTATATGTATTTTTGAAAATATGCTTTGGCTAATGATAATCATAATCATAATCGTCATATCAACCATTGGACATCCACAGTTTTTTTTAATATTTGCAGCAATACAAATTGATACATGGCTTAAAGCATGTGATATTAGTTGTTATACTAAATGCACATTAATTGAATGGGTATCCACTATTAGATATGTCTCTTGTAAGGTATTCTATGAAACATGATAAATGTAATATAAACATACCCCATGTTTTTACTACTGTTTTACTGCACGATGATACTGCTCTCATACATCCACATTCTAAATATACTATCTATGGTGTTTTCCCCATTTTCAGTAATGAATGTCAATGGATTAACATGATGTAATATGTTTCATAATTTCCATGTAATTTCAAAATGTTTGTAATAACATCATAGTATTGTTCATATATAAATTAACACATTGAGTGCCAAACGCTTGGATCCTAGTACATAGGACCCGTAGTTGTGTCTCCAACTCAGGTCTGAAAAAACAGTTAACTCATTTTCCTTTTTTTGTTAAGAAAAAAGAAACTTTTATTTACCACATACAATCAATCATTCACATGTACGTTGACAAATAAGATTTTAAAATGGTTTCCATAGATGATGTATTAATGTGGCAATGATTGTGTTAAATGCATGAGCTTGTTTAGTTTAATAATACAGGTTTCTCATCTTATAACTATATTATATGCAATGCATCTGATGATGATAAAAAAATTATGTGTCTTGTGTATAATATTTATAAAAGGGAGAAAAGATTACGTAGGAATTTGTTTCTATATATTGTAGTAATAGAACAACATACACATTTGTCATATTAGTACCGCTATGTAATATTGATCGGCTGAAGAGTCTTATTGGTGACAGTTTATAGACAACCAGTTCTGTCAAACAGTATTATGTACCTCCTCACAGGAAGTTGTAGTTATTGAGACTTTTTGTACATGGGGGAAATCTAGAGATCCCTATTTTTTGACGGGTGGTCAGAATTATGTGGGATTTATATCTATTAAAACACCCCGGGTGGTGATCTTCTGTGCATTGCATTACTTCTAAGTGCTTCCCGGGGAGAGCTGTTACTCTCCTCAGTACCTACTGTCTGCTGCAACAAAGTACGAGACCACTTTGTACTTGTTGTCTGCTTCAGGCTTACTTAATGAACAGTGAGGGTTCAAAGCCTGCAAGCCCGTAAAAACCTAGAAGCCTTCTACGACAGACAGAACTTACCTTAGCTATTGAAACTACTAATGTCACCTTACATCTTTTATTCTAAAGGTAGAGGGCAATAAAGTGTATAGAAACCAACAATCAGCACCACATTGTTACGAGTGTCATACTTAGGTGTTCTATAAAAAGTCAAGTTTATTCATCTTCATCATCACTCTCTTTTAGATGTTCATTGATGGAGAGTCTCTGCACTTCTCACAGGTCCTCTCCACACCAAATCGTTTTGCGCTGCTAAACTAGATCAATAAATGATAATATAACTTCTGAGAGAACTAAAAGTTTGTATGTTTATAAACATAAAAACAAACAGCTTCATATTACTTTGATAGATTCTGACATAAAGTATATAATTAGTTATGTAATCATTGATAACACTGTCTACTGAACACTATATAGTTTCAATATATGCTATGATAAGTGATTTCATTTGTAATAGTCCAGTGTTTATTAATATTATTTTAAAATCAATTTTGAAAAGTTAAACTAAAGCAATCTTTTCATTTTCAACTGATATATATTTCATAAGTAACACCTTTAGTTTGTCCACAATAATACAATGTGTATTTTTGTGTGGATAAATAAATATAACTAAAACACACAAAGATACAGTAATTAAATTTTATAATAATACACAGCTGACAAATTATTCCAATACTGAGACTCGGGGCCTTCTCCCACAACGAGAGTCAAAATCCTTTATATATTACACTGTACAAGTTTTTTAGAAAATAAATTTTCATCATCATCATTTCAAGTCATGTATGTCCACTGCTGGACATAGGTCTCTTGTGAAGTATTCCACAGAATATGATCTGGTACTGCTTGGATTCAATTGCTCCCAGCAAATATATTGTCTGTCCTCTCAGTGGAAGGTCTGTCAAGAATTAAATTTTTATTGTCCTTTTTTGTCTGTAGGTGATAACTTTCATTATTTATAAAGTGATATTTAATTTTAATAATAATGATGATGATGATTTAATTTTAAAATTTTTACCACTGAAAAAGAATCTGATAACGATTACACCTTTTCTGATATAAATTGTCCTGTTGATGTATTTTTTGATGGTTTTACCAATTGTCATCAAAATTAGTATGTAACTGAAATTTAACATTTATTTACAGTAAATGGAATATATTTTATTTGTACTTACAATAAGTATAGTTATTGTAATTAGTATATTTATTATTTATTATCAGACCATCATTCTTTAGGCAAAATTGTTAAATATAAATTTCCTGGTTCCTCATTAGAGAGAGGCTTCCCTCAAATTTTCCAAACCAATTAGTTCCGTGTTGCCCGCATTAAGCGTTCCCGTTTCCTGTAATTTTAGTTAAACAACTTCATCTAATATGATTACGTTTTTTACAGTGTTTGGTCGAATAGAGCGCGATGTGCTCCATGTAACATTTTTTGGTGACAATGGACGTCGAGGATGGATAGTTGACAATATGCTGAGAAAGTTTTTGGGCCAGCACGAGTTTGAAAACGCACGGGAACAGTTTACGTCTGAGGTATTTTTATTATTATATTCTCTGATTACAATTAAATGTTATAAATATTTGTAGTGTTGTGTAATGTTATAAACTATTTACAGGCAAAGAAACGCGATCCCAGATTGTATGCTTCATTCTTTATATCAGAAAAGAAACAATCGCAGTGGACAGTGTCTGTTGAAGAAGCTGAAGCTTTGTTGCGTGAACCAAAGCGACTTAGAATTGACATTTTACGCGATATGCTGGAAAAGTCGCGGACTTTCAAATCTACATTGAGAATAGAAAAGAGCGGAGAAATGACTAGAACAAACAGTGATGTCTCGTTAAGTGAGAGTTTGTATGATACTCTGTTTTCTGAAGAAGATACTAAAAATAACGATAATGAACGTTCTAAGAGTAAAACAAGAAATAAATCTTTAGATGTATCAGAAGTTGTGACAGCATGTCTCGATAATATGGCTGCGAAAACGGGTATAACGAAAATTCAAAGACAGTCTCATATGGATCGTTGGTTGCAAAAAGCGAAATCTAAAACGCCAGAAAAATCATTGTACAAAACACAGACTATCCCGAAGACGGATAAGGAATTGAAATCAATCACCATCAAGCAAAGAAGGTCGACATCAAAAGAGATTCGCCCAAAAAAGTCATTGAGCCTACGAAGGAGTAAAAATGAATCTCAAGATGAAATTGAAAGTAAATTGTTGTCACATCAAAATGAACATGATTACAGTAAGCTAGATTATCGACAATTTGATAACAATCCTGTAATAACAAATGAAGTTAATTGTGTAGAAATAGATAATTGCAATAAAAAACTTAGCGATAATGAAATGAGCTCTAAAATAGGTCTTAAGTCAAAAGTAAATAATGTTTATAATAAAACAGACAAACAAAACAAGACTGAGGAGTTACAAGATGTGTTTTTCACAGAAGTAAGTGAAGAACTGGTTGTCACCAAAGAAGAAAGCAATCAAGAAGACAATTTTGTAAAAACCATACCACATGAAACAATTAGAGAATCTATGTCTTCCATTGACGTTGAACCAATGCAAGTAGATTTATACAATAATGAAGTACAAGAAACTAATTTAGCTAAAGTAAGCCTGGAATCACTGCCTGATAATTTAGAAAGTAATGATAACAATATTTATAATGTAGATGTATATGGTATGCATCAAAGCAATGTGGTGTTAAGTAATTCAAATTTAGAAAATATAGTTAAAGTAAGTAAGGAAGTTGATACTAGTAACATGACTATAGATTCAATGCTCAATGTCGAGAAATGTGATGATACAAATGACGGTTCAAGTGTTTCAAATGATGTATCCATGGACAACGCAAATAATATTGATAAGCTACATGTTCCAAATTCGGTTAACAATATTGACTATAGCTTTAATGAGTCCGCAAATAACAACGTAGAATTAGATGGCAATAATATGAAATTTACTAGTTATGATAGAGATCAAGATTTAGAAACTGAAGACAAAGAAAAAATTTTGGAGTCTGAAGACGAATCTACTTACAATGATGAAATAACAAGTGCGAGCACACTTTACAATGTAATGAATTCAAAAAGACTTTCTCAGGATTCAGAAAGCATTGCTTCAGATAATAATGACGCGTTTAAAGAAAGCTTAGTGTTTCAGTATGATGATGTCTTAAATAATTTATTGGTATCTGGGGACACTCCATTAAAGTTAAATAATGGATTGAGTAAAAGAAATAATTTGTCTGTTGATACTGAAGAATCTTGTAGTATAAGCAGTACAGAAGAAAGTATAGACAAGGATGCCAAAATTGCAACAAGTGATGAACCCAGTAAGGACATAAATTGTAGAGATACAGAAACAGAATTTAATTTTAAATTAAATGTAAAGGTTGACAGAAATAAAAGTGAAAGTGACACTAGCTCTGTATGTAACTTACAAAATCATGACACATTTGTAAATATTAATGATATAATAAAAGTAAATCCAGTGCCAATTGAAAAGAGTTTATCAAATTGTGAAATGGTGTGCTTACCTAACCCCATTAAAGATAATGTTTTGGATGGTAAAACTAATTCTGATATTGAAATTGAATTACATGAATTGCAAACAAATGAATCCAATGATACTATTGAAGATCAGAAATTATGTGAAAAAATAAAATTGGATGATACATTAACAAATGACAATGTAAAAGAATATATTTTAGAGGAAAATGCTTCTCAAAATGATGTGATTGCGCCAAAGTCTGATTCAAAAAGTAATGGTATTGATCAGAGTCATATTTGTGATGAAGTACATGTAAAAGAAGATAATTCCATTAAGGCTGGAGAGATTTGTTCAAATGAAGAAGCTGCAGATAATGAAGAGCAAGCAAATAAAAACTCAGATGGTGATGAAAATGATTCTGTAGATTCTGATGACACAGAAGAATTATTGAGCTCTAATGACCCTAATTCAGAGTTTGACTCCGTTAACGATGAAAGGAGGAATGAAAATTCTTACCAGAAAAATTCTGATAACTTCACTGATTCCATTTCAATGAGTTCAGAAATGAGTGAAATGTCTGAAAATAAACGAACGCAGCAGATAAATCATAAGCGAACTGAAAAAAAATCTACTTTTTTTCAAAAAAAAGATCTCAAAGACCCTGAGTTCATGAAATATCTTGAATTACGACAGGATCCTTTAATTGACGAAAATCCCCATCTTTCTCAAGAAGAAATAATCAGTTATTTGTATAACACTTGGTTATACGAGGAAAGCTTCAAGTCGGAAAGAAAGAAAATTGATGAAATAGACCACTCAAACTTAGTTAAAGGCCTACCGCAGGCAACAATACAGTCAAAAAAAGTAAGGAAGAAAGCGAAAGTTAAGAAAGAAATGTATGATAATGAAGAACTAGTTAATAAATCAAAATCTAAAAGAAAAATTGTTAGACCGTATTATAATGAAGATTATTCAGATATAGACAATGAACTAGAAATGTTGGAACTATTTGAGTCAAGATCTAACTCTACAGTTAAACCTGATTATGGTAATAGACATCATGGTGCTAATGACAATACAGAAATATATAATCAAGAAGAGCCAGTAAGTAGTGGAGAATATGACCAAGTGGAAGAATACTTTGACCAGCTCACTAGAGCTAAGCCACATTTATTTAGAGGCTTCCTAAGAGAAAAGGTTTGTGAAATCTGTGAAAAGGTAGGAAAACTTGTCAAGTGTAAAGGCTGCAATTTCATGTTCCACATAGACTGTACTAAAAAAGAAACAGCCGTTATCGAAACACAAACACCAACCAAGGGACGAAAGAAGAAGAAGAGGAACAGAGGTCGCCGCCAAAAGAATTCTGAAGATCCCAATATTATGGATATTGAGAGTCAAAGTGACGAGAAGTCACAGGACCTCAACGCATCCGAAGAAAATATATCTATGGAGGATGTAGAATCGGAATCTAATTTAGTGGTAGACGCGGAAAGTTTAGAAGCACAGCTGTGTGCAAAAATGAAAGAAATGTTTGATGTATTGGAAAATGAGTACCACTCGGATTCAAGCGAGAACCAACTGGATTGGAGCGATACTGAAGCTGGGAAATGTAAAATCATTGATATAAAGCTACCTCAAAAGAATCGTAATCAAGATGATGCTGATTATTCAGATTTTAAATGCAACAAATGCACAGAGAATGATATACCAGTTTGTTTTGTTTGCAAATCACCAACTTCACCACGGGACGGTGTAAAATATAGACAGAAGTGCCAAGTCACCCATTGTCATAGGTACTACCATTTGGAGTGCCTAGATCACTGGCCCCAAACCCAGTTTAATTCAGGCGAAGCTTCTAGAAATAATAAAAAGATAAAAGGATTCTTTGAACCAATGAGTTGTCCTAGACACGTGTGCCATACTTGTGTTAGTGATGATCCGAGGGGATGTAAGACTAGGTTCAGCGGCGATAAGCTTGCGCGATGTGTTCGATGCCCGGCCACTTACCACTCCTTCACCAAGTGCATTCCGGCTGGAACCCAGATCCTGACTGGATCTCATATTATATGTCCTAGACATTACGAGCACAGGTAAGTTAATTTTTCTATTTGCCAATGCAAAAAGGTTATCAAATATATACTTCTAGATTTAATTTTTAATATTGTTTTTAATACTTGTTGCTTCTTTTATAGACCGGGAAAAGTTCCATGTCATGTGAACACAGGATGGTGTTTTATTTGTGCCCTCGGTGGATCATTGATATGCTGTGAATACTGTCCAACATCATTCCATGCAGAGTGCCTTAAAATTAAACCACCTGAAGGTATCTATATAGTTAATATCTGTATTATGAATAATTTGTCGTATGTGAATAAACATGACAGTCAAGCATGAAGATTTTTTTTTTTCTATTTGTTCTGTCAACTTTTGCTAAAAGATAGCATTTCACTCCTACATGTTTTCAAAAGGTTAACAAAAAAGAATAAATCAAAACAGTTGAGATTACCCTTTAGGTAATCAGGATCCCATCTTTTCAATCTCCAAATTCGTTCTTGACTGAATAAAATTAAATAATTACAGCTCGCTCTCTTGTGTTTCGTGATTTATAGAAGTCTATGCGATTTCTCTTCTAGCGTAGCGAGAACGAGAAATCGCAGGACTTTTTTTTAATAACAATCATTTATTAAAAAGGATTTCTATTAATTATCAACTTACTTTTTCAGGTGGTTACATGTGCGAAGATTGTGAAACCGGCCGCTTGCCACTGTACGGTGAAATGGTGTGGGTGAAACTCGGACACTACCGGTGAGAGGCAAAGGCAGCATCCAAGTGTTAATTGTCCGCACATCGCACACTTATTGTTTTTATAAAATACACACATCAGTTTGGTTATGTTTTTTGGTGGAAGGACTGTCTCTGGATATATAACAACAACCGATTTGCTTTAAGCCAGTGTGATGGTCTTTGTTCTAACCTTGAAAGAGAATGTTCTTAATCTTAGGTGGAAATATAAGTGAACTGTTTACACAAATTAGCTGCAGTACCTTATTATACTTAGATTTGTTTTGGATTGTCTACTACAACATGCAACATACTTTATACAGTACACAATACTTTCTACAATGAAAATAAGTATATAAGGAACTTTGATTTCCTTCTAAAATCTCTTATAAAAAACAATGAAAAACTAATAATTAGCAAAAATAAATATTTTGTACACAAGTTACTGATCATGATTATTATATTATTAATTATTATGTTAGACTTAAATAAAGTATAACTTTAGGTGGTGGCCAGGAATAATTTTGCATCCTTCGGAGATCCCTGCCAATATATTGGCTGTCAAACATTCACCTGGGGAGTTTGTGGTGCGTTTCTTCGGTCAGTATGATCACTACTGGGTGAACAGAGGACGCGTGTTCCCTTTCCAAGAAGGTAAGAGCAGTACTACTGGAACAGTATGTTATTGATTATCATAATTAACATAAGTTAGTTCTATGATCAGTGCAGAGATAGTAATACATAAAGCATCAGTTTGAACTTTAAATTGGTTAACTTCAGTGCTGTATGTTAAGAAGTTGCAACAAAAGTTCTTTCTTTCTCATCCTAGCTATAGAACATAGAAGGAGACAGAAACCTATTTTACTTCTGCCACAACGTAGTAATTAATTTATTTTTAAAGTGCTGATTATAACTATAACCTAAAAATAGTCAATGTAAAACTACATCACTTTCCCCAGTTTTATGTAATGAATTTATGTTGCAGGTGATACAGGTAAAGTGTCAAGTCAGAAGTCGAAGATCGACGCTGCTTTCTCCATGGCAATGGAACACGCCAAGAGGGCATGTGAGGTCTTAAAAAGTGAGTTACTTTACGCAAACATCCTTAGATATTTTAAAATTAAGCTTATCTGGATAACCTGGAGATCACCGCCAAACTGTAGTGTTAATATTACTTTGCTTATTCAGTTATTTACATATCTGGGTTTTTAGGTTTACAAGGATATCTTCATCAAAGTGCAGAAGAGGTCCTTGAGAAATTTTTCCTAATTAATTTATAGTGCTTTTTTGTCAGCAAACACCTTACTATCATCTTTCTTACAAGCAGACGAAACACATACAACTTGATGGATATTTACTAGAAATTCCCAACTAATTTGTAA
>DWLS01002589.1:0-17763 GCA_018246255.1 Pachliopta kotzebuea | reverse complement strand
AAGCCAACGTCGATTCTATTCAGATTCAGAGACGAAATTATGAAATTTCTTATAGGCTCTGTTCTGGCACACTCCATGATGTGTATAGGATTCAATATTATAGACAATTTAAAAGAATGTAAGAAATAGATCATAAGAATAGTTATAGACCATAATTAGAACATTTTGTTTAAGACATTAATTTCCGATAGTTAATTTCTTCTGAGCATATAATCTAACAAGATCGGTGCACACCCTTACACAGCGACCTCTGGCACTACAAAGTGAGTTCGCCATTATATAATTTATTGACTTCACTTTAAGAGATATTAGCTTCGCGAAGGTACGAAGCCCTCGCGGAGCTAATATTGTATAAATCACGTTATTTTGTTGAAATAACGCGGGTGTACGATCGGCATCTCGTGTACGCTAGGGAACGTTCGGGGGCGATCGTAAATTTGTGCGGTTTAACAGCGGGGCGCCCGAGCTGCAGCGCGACGGATAGAGCACTGCCTTCAACCTTGATTTACCGTCCGTCCGTCGATGACAATGCCTCACGCATTTACATTCGGTATCAATTGGACTGGACAATGCTTTCGGCGATCGGCCTGTTTCCTCTCGAAGCTAGAATGTACCCCAAATCGACGGTAAGTTACTTCAATATCGCTGTAATGCTTCGTTTATTCTATATCTGATAATAGACTTATTAAACCAAAGTTGCTGTAACTGCTTCCATTGTAATACGGAAGTCTCTTAATTCCAAGTCACATTTTTGTTTGTCGAGGCAATGACAGAAGCGAAACCCTCCACCTGATGGAAAGTTATACGTTTACCCATAATATCGTATTAATTAAAAGCAAAAGGGAGAACTTGAAGAAAAAAACATGTTGGATACCGGATAAAAACCTGGCTGCAGCTACAGCTCCAAATGGCTCAAGATATCTGACAACAGAAACACAGTACTGCTGAGGCAGATGGTGGTTATAATAGATACAGGTATATATATGACTATATTTAGAAATTATTCGTCGCAATTTGACCACTTCTTGTTTATATTAACATTCAGTTAAAACAAGATGTTTTAACTCAATGTACGTTTTAACATATGTGCCTAATTCAGTGAGCAATTTCATTTCATCATCATCAGCCAAAACATCTTCATTGCTGGACATAGCCCATTACATTTATTTGTATTAGTTATTAGTATAGTAGTCTATATATCGAATAGTCCGACGATAGGAGATGACATATGAAGTGAAATGAAATTTAATATTTGGCTTATCACAACTATATAAAAAGATGAAAATTGATGTTGGAGTTCGAAAATGGCGTTCATTTGACACGGACGAAAATATTCTTTGATAATGTTTTTCACACGATTTACTGTACTACGTGCTATATGTTTGTGTTGTTTTTCTTTTAACGAATGGAAAATCTTCGCCAAAGTTCTGGATTCTCTTTCATATTAGCAGAATTTCACTTTTATACCGAACAATTTTCTATCCTTTGTGTGTATTCTCACCATCACTAGACATTGGCGAAATTATTGCGCAGAGCAGTAGAAGCCATAAACCGAAAAATAATAATAATAACTACATAAAAAGATATTTTTTAAGTATTGATTCCGCCAATCTGTACTTGACCATTCTTTATCGATTACAGTTTCATCGCTCTTTTTGTGAGAAAAACTGGGGCTAGGGCTGTGGAAATATGTAGCAAGCTGTATTAAATTGCCATAGTAGTAGTATAAGGTACGGTAAGGTGACTTCATCGCTAGGAAATGTTTAAGTCTAATAAACATAACAACGGAGTAAATTAATTTCGAAGTAGTTAATTTTAGAAAATGTAATATCTTAAACTTTAATAAGTTCAACGTTTACTTAAATACAAATAAAGCTAGTGATCATGTGCTTAATTCCTTAAAAGTTTCATTACAAAAACGGTTCCTCGCGATAATATTATATACTTAGCTCTCCAACCGTTGGGATTTCTACAGGTTTCAGGTACGTTTAAAGCGCTGCTTCTGCTTGCGCATTAATTTCAAATCATAATGAGTTTAATAGGAATAAAAACCGATGACAAAATCCGTGGCTGCATAAATCATCGTGCCTCTCATAACTGGCACTAGCGGTGTGCGCCCCGTCTGATAACATTCCCCTCGTATCGGCAAAAACAATTATGTCGATCCAGAATCTTGTCTTTGTGTCGCTGGCTTTGTCCGATCTAGACGCCGGTGGTGGCTCGACATTATGCGCGCCGCTAAATATTTATGCAATTTATTCATATTTGTGCAGGCCCACCGCTAATACGGTGATCCCAGACGCTGCCTTCGAAGATTTTCGTTTCAATAAACTTTAAGAACCTCTACTTAATAATTTTTATTGTTATTAGATAGTATGTTCTGTTTCAAGTTAATTTCCATATTTAAAGCGACAAGAAAGTGCAAACAGTAGTATTTTTAATGTGGTTGATGACTTTGCTTCGGTGCCTTTTCTGGGTTCAATATTGTGTTGTGTAAATCATTTTTTCCATCGGAAATCCCGTGGTTAGTGTATAAATCGTTAGGTTAACGCTTGAAGGAGTCGACTTGTCAGGGTGGGTACCAGGAGCCAATTCGTGATCTCGTGCGCATTCGTGAAATAGATTACTAAATGCAGTTTTGATCTGGTAAATCCAGTGCTTTGATAATCCGCCTTGCGCGAATGTGCCTTCAATCTTTTCACGTTCCACTGCAGCTGTCGGGGGACAACAGGTAGTGTTATACATTGGATAAGGAGTCCTAAGCCGAGATTCTCAGGCTTTTATTCAATTCTCGCGCTACCGAATATCAAAGATGGGACCTTAAAAACGTGAGCTGATACAATAGGCGCATCAATATCGGCGAGCAGAGCATCATTGTCAAAATCTGGTATCTGCGTCCCCGAGCGTCGCCCATCACGTCACCATGCAATAAATACGTCCCGTTGACAGACAAAAAGGCGGAATGCGCGCGAGCCGGCGCGCCCGGCGGTCTCCGCCGCGCAGGCGTATTCGTGTCGTGACGCTTTTTCTTTACCCAAAACATAATATAATATCGCCATTTTAACTCCTTTAAATACATTATGTTCGATTGAAAAGTTTACAGTGAATTCGTTAGGCATTTTTTATTATTATTATTAATAATTTAAAAGCGACGACCAAAGGTGTCTTTTGTCGTTTTCAAACATAGAAGATATCCCTGCATCTTATAATTGTAATAACTAATTAATGTAGAGAACTAAATGCAAATGAATATGACCAATAAATCCATGTCCGACTGTAAATGTATACATGTGCGATGCGCGAATGGACATAGTGCCTATTTCGAGCATTAAGTTCTTACGTGAGCAGCTCGTTTGCGTGTCGAAGTGAACTAGCGAGCGCTACATTCCCTGACGGCGGCGTCGGCGTCGCTCCTTATCAGATCCGCAGACGCACGTGACGGCATCCCGCCCCGCCCTCCGCCCGCCCCGACCGCCTTCCCAGAAACGGGACAGCATCTCCTCAACCGAGCTGCGTGTCTCCACGTTTGCTTCCACAACACGCTAGCCAGCGTCGCCAACTCGGAATGGGGCGCGCGTGAGTCGTTTCGGAGATACGCGAGCTATTATCTCGCCTAGATTCCAGCTTCCTTTGCTTAAGCAAGAGTCGCATTCAGCTACGTGACAGACGGCAAATATAATTTAATAGTGTAGAAATCGGTATGCGATTGCGGGTGAGTGGTGTTGCGGCGGACTCCTCATTGAGCTTTGAATAATTCTTGGTGTGGTACCGCGCCGCTGTTAGCAATTGTCGCGCGGACGACCCTTGGCGATAGCATCGTGCCGCGGCCGCCGGCGCCGCCTGATCTAGATTGCGGCGTTGGCGCACCAAAGACATACCCTCGGAGGATAAAGTCTTCACCGGCGACGTGCGCACCCGCACGAGGTATGCCTTTGAAAAACTCCACCCGCGGCTGCCGACGCTCGTGAAGGCATCCTAGAAACTGCAACGAGAAACCCGCGATCCATTTGTCGCGAACTTTCTTTTTGTCATTGTAAAACAAAACGATCATTACTATTCAACGCTCAGCTCCAGATTTTTTCTCATCATGAATGGCTCAGCGACGATTCATTAGTTCGCGTTTTTCGCTTGTCCCATTCGCTTTGACTTTAATGACGAAAAATGGTTACCTAATTAGATTCGCGATGTGAATACTTTTTCGTACATCTCCCGAGCGAAAGGCAAAAACTAGTAGTGTGGGCGATCGACCGCCGATCCATTGGCTGTCGAAAATCTGTCACAAAGTGTACGACGGGAGAATAAATAAACTCAATTTGTTTTATCGGAATGCTATTAAGGTGTTTTTATGCGTTGTGAGTTTCGTCACCGGCAGTGTCGGATTCGCCACATGCGCTGGTGTCGGTGCCCACCTCGCGATATCATAATGAGGATTCTTCACTTTTTCTTCAATAATTAACTCGCTCCAACGCACATTAGTCTTTCGGGACGCACAATAATAATTATGGTATTGCGGACTTAATGCGCGTTTGTGTTGCAACGTACGTAGCCGATACTCGTGTGAATGTCGCCGATACAATCGGCACGATGCCGTGTAATTATTTCATTTTTATATATCTCATATCGCTTTTGATGAGCGCACGCGATGATTAAACGATTACATTATGAAATATTACTAAATTAAATTATAAAACACAGAAAAAAATCCCTCAAAGTTTTGCTGGATTTCAATATTCTGTGAATGACCATGGCTTATAAATTAAGGTAAGAAAATACTCGACCGAGACAGATTTCAAAAAACTGCTTAACCAAAAATGTATACCTTTTTAGTAACAAATAAGTAAAATTATAATAAATAAGTAAAGTATATCTTTTCATTAGTTAATGTTTTTTCCTGTTGTCTATTACTAAAAGTAAACGAGTTTTAACGATAACTTTTTTCAAAAATAAGCTTATCTTTTAAAGGGCTTTTGGTTTCTTTAAGCATATTAAATACTTTATGATTCTGAATTTTTGTATGAATAATAATTTCCATGAACTTTCTAAATTAAATTTGCGAATGCAATTATCATTATGATCAAGAAACTAAATTAACAATATATTTAGAGCTAAGCCTAAAGTACCAAATAATTCAGCGTGGGTTCATCGATATTTAAAAATGGCCTTTGATTTCCTCCAAATTACAGTGTTTAAGTTTTTTTCAATACGGCGCTGTGAAAAGTACCCAAAGTTATAAAGGCACGGTGTCTGTAATAAATGTAACGCTGCCTTCTGGCGCCCATTACTTAGGCTGAACCTTGTTATTAAGTTCGATCTTATTTATTTACGAACTTTAACAGTTTGGGAACGCCGGCTTATTTACGCTCATACATTTTTAAAGTTTTGTAAAAGAAATGAAAAAGCCAAAAGTGAAAAATAACAAAAATAAAAAAGAAAAGATTCATATAAAATCTTATGTCTAAGCTGGTTATGCCTAGTACTTTACTGTTTCTACTATATTTAAGCAGTAACGTTGACTAGTAAAAACTATGTAGAAGTGGTTTATTATTTTTTAGGCAGAACAGTACCTGTGCAATTTTTCAATTTTCCATAACGCGGATTAATTTAGAAGTCCTGGTGGGTACCACCGCAGCTCCTGGTTCTGCCGCCAAACAGTAGTGTTCATACATAACTATGTACCGGTTCGGAGGGTGCTGTATGCTAGTGAAATTACTAGGGTAACGAGACTTAACACCTTGTGTCTCATGGCGACGAACGCAATGTGGTGATGTATATACTATCTTAACTAGCGCCACGTTGTTATGAGAAAGCGTATCACTTACCATCAGGTGAATGCCTTGCTGATCTCGTCTCCTCGTGGAAAAAAACCAAACTTAATGGTACAAATAACTACATGTTGTACATATTGCATAATTTCCCTATCAAAATTTTAACCTCTGTGTTGCCTCATCACCTTCATATTGTAAATCTACCACCATAATGTTGGTGTATTTTCTCTCCGATGATGTTAGCGCTGACCGGTCTTTTGTGACGTACACAGCTCATCTGATGCTGGACACGCGGATCATGGATCCCACGGCTCGATTCCGTTGGTGTATTCTAGCTTTTGACATATGAGATATAATAATATGAATATTCTTTTAGACTACGCTTCACTGTTTACAATATCATTGTCACTTAGCACCAGTCGGACCTGAAATCAAGGGTTAGATCATTGCTGATAAAAAATGTGCAAAATAATAAAAGCAACAATGAAACACAAAAGTGTCGACGGCAACGCCTAGGCGTGAACATTCGGTTATAAAAAAACGATATATAATCGATGCTTAATAACATACACGATCACATAAAATATCGATTCGGAAGAATATTCAAACGTACAGCACAGGTGGCGGGGTCCGCCCCGCCCGCGGGCCCCTACGCTCCTAAAGTGCAATGTTCAATACGGTGTCATAAATTTATCCTTAATATATGTTATTAATTGTATGTCAGTTATAATCTGCGTCTGAAGTTGCAGGTATATTTTTATTGCAGCCATAACATTACTTAAAATCTAAACTTCTACATTAAAATATGCAGTTAATACAGAAAGTCCTGAAACCGTTGATTTTTTTATTTATATCATAAATTATCTAAATCTTATCAAATTATATTTTTTTTTTGTGAAACAATTCAAAATTCATTTGACGAAAAAAAGGTTGTATTAAGAAGTCCGCCGGAGCTCGAAAACTGCTCTAATTTGAGCATTAAGCAGCGCATTATCATTTTAGATAGCGCCGGTTCCACGCAAATCGTAACAGTACACGAAAAGCGGAGCCAAAGTCAAAGTCTTCCGCGCTATCTCGCAGATTTATCTCTTAAAACCTACTCGGATTTCTCGGGTCGTTTGCAAGCAACATCAGGCTCACCCCCGTCTTCGGGCAGATGCATCGGGCACGAACCTGAGTTTTCCAATAATTTCATACTCAACGAGTCCCGATCGAAGGGGTTCCGTATCGGGGGGTCCATCTCCGCCGACGGCCACGCGCCTCACGCTATGTACGGCCCTTATTAAATGCAAAATATTACATCTTTACATAAGTGGATCTCGTTAATATTGCATTACCAATATTTTATAAGATTATCGGTTCGTGTTTATGTTATTCTATATGCCCACGAACAATTTTGCTTAACGGTTTTAAATTAGTTCTCGGTAGGATATTTCAGAAGCGAAACTTTACCAGTATGAGCATCATTCGAATAATGTTACATCGACATAAGACATAATTGAGGTCCTATCGTAAATTAGGTGTAAAACAACGAAGCCAGGAAGTAGAGACATCACTTAATTGACCTCCAACACCAATTAAAATGTAATAAAATTACTTGTTTTATATTAAAAATTAAAATAATCTTGTACTTTTAATCGATCTAAGAAATGAGCAGTAATGATGAAATGAGCATAAGGGAAGTAAAGTATACAAACGATTGGTATGTAGAATGGACCAACGACAATCATAAAAAGGAGCGAAATTGTATCCACCTTCGATGTACTTAAAAAAAAGGCGTACAATTTAACGATATCATTATCCCAATAGAGGTTTTTACTGGACATGGGTCTCTCCCATAGACCTCTACATCGACTGTTTCTATATCTAACAACTTCCCGAGACCCTCGCCAGATCATCAGACTACCTCGTATGCTTCCAACATTAAATGCTAGGGCCGTTAGTTAGTAGCTATCTTTTTATTATTAGAAAGATTTATATGTTTGAAGGAATAATGCTCTTTTTATGTTATAGTGCTCTTCTCTCTTGTCTAAACTCTCTGTTAAATATATGAATATTTATTGCAATATTCCATTAATTTCTTATTTCATCAGAAATAAAAAAAAATACTACCCGACAGTAGAGTCTAATCGAGTACTACGATTGTCCGTGCGATTTGCTCGCTTCGATACTTCATAACGATGATTCATCTCTTATGAACTCTAACAAGCTTTTTCTCTCGTGTAGTTACTCTATTAGTTTCAATTAATTGCATCTATCGAAGTAATGGTCAATAACCAGTTGTAAATTCCTTCGCAGTAACCGCAATTACTGTTTATCTGTTATAACAAGAGTTATAACAGTACACTTCTATGATACAAACTTGTTAGCAAGTATGTGAGAGAATTCCGAGATCTTGATTGATTTTTTAGTTTATTTATAGTCATAATTAAATAAGTTAATATGACAAATGCTATGTAAATCCTTGAGATAGTTAGGCACTATTTAATATTTAAGTGTTTTTTTAACCACTTAGCTAAAATTAAGTTACTTTAAACTAAAGTTTGGTTTTGCCTCCTTCATTGGATCATTCTGTAGGATTTATACAAAATTTAATGTTTTGTGTTTTCTGTTTATTGATTTCGTCCATTCAGCTTGTTAGACAAATATTCTTCTTTTAATTTTACATTATGTTTGTGTGACCATGTAGTGTTCCAACAAAGGTAACATTATTTTTAGCATTAGTGATAAAAAAGAGAATGCCTCCGGAAAACGGAAAATGTTTTACATGAAGCTTTTTTGGCAAGAAGAACTGGCAAGAATTTTTGCGAGCTGTTGGATTCATAGATATACAGCTACAACAGCACTTTTGTGTTTCGGCTGTCAACATATGAGAGTTGTTATATTTTGATCTAACACTTTTCAGCATCCACGGTTTGAGTATCACTTAACACCATGGGAAATTTAGACTAAGTTTGTTGTAGCCCAGAGAAATAAGTACTAATTAGAAATACTTTTATAAAATTCACTAGTAGAATGTACTTATATTAGTAACCCATGAGTCCTTTTTGTTTTAACTATTTAAATTCACATATTTGATTAGAGATTACAGAATTAATAAATAACATTTACCGGTATAAATGTACAAGTTATTGACCCCAAAGAAATGGCCATAAAATTTTCGAATTTCCTGATCCGCAAAGGGTTACTGGGTAGTTACTGAGAATTGGTAGTTAGGAAAAAAGCGGTGTACATCTGTCACAATTATTAAAACGCACCTGCGGTCCTTCGGCTCGCATTTACATAAAATGAAATCGCCCCGTGGACGATACACCACGGAATTCCGAATATCCATAAACATAGCTGCCAGCATACCGAGGGCCATACTTAAAAACAAAATTAAAGGGGATAGCCGTACGATAATATGAATTAAAAAAATAATAAAACAAAAAAATAGGAGTCACGGATCGCCTCGAGTGGGCCTTTTTTTATTAGTTTTTTCGTCCGAAGCCTGCGAACAGACTGCGGCCAGTATCTCCTGACAATATCTTTGACGAGTTTTTTATGCAGCATTATTTTTAAATGAACAGATTATAAATGGTTGTTTGGCGATTTAACGCCCAATCTAATTAGGCAAATGATATGTGTTTTCGGCCGAGAATTGATTTTTGATTGGCTCCGATCTATTTATTGATTGATTTCTAATTTTTATTTGACAGAACACGCTGACCGTTCACTTGAAAACGTTGCAATAAGAATGTCACTACTTAATATAATATAAACTGCACTATGTATATACTACTATCTGCTTAAAGCTTGTGACTTATTTTTATGTCTCATTGTTCTAATTTATTGGAAAGTCGTTGAGGTCGGAGACTGTCTAGGTAGCTAAGACCTCAACTCTTTTTCAACCGCCAAACAGCAATGTGCAAATATTACTGTTTGGCGTTTCTGAAAGTGGTGTGTATACCATCTTAACCTCGCTTATTTCGTCGCCACGCCGATAAAATAAAAAGAACATCCTGTCTTATTAATAATGTAACTATCGAATGTTGTTGACTATTACTTGGTTTATATCTAGTATTAATAAATTATTTGAAATAAGAAATTCTAAAGGATTGTTTGTGGCGCCTTTTGGGATGGTATATACAGCAACTTAATATCAAATAACAAATGTTTGATAGAAACATAAATTTGCCGCTATAGTTCGAAAGTATGGAAACCTTGTTAATAGATTTAGTTTAGTTAGACAGAATTAAGATACTGTAACTCAACATATTTCAAGGTGCTGTAAGCAATGTGATATAGTCTGAACATCTTCACTAACGCTACAGGCATCTCCTATTGCATACTTTAAACCAAGTTTATTACTATCCCATATAAATATCTTAAAATAGTACATGTTTATAGACATGCGTATCACTAACATTAGATACTCACAAGTGGAGTCCACACACATTTCTTTGCCACCAAGGTATTCAAAAGGTCTTAATTAGGACAATGTCTTAAAGGGTTTCGTTGTATAAAACAATAGTGATGAACGTTATATTATATTGCTATATTTCACTTGACAATAATAAGTAATTTTACACTTGCGGGTGAGAAAATGATCAATGGTTGTGTTGCTAGATTAAAAAGATAGACGACTTCACCGCCACGTGTCAACGGCGTTTACTTAACGCGATAATTATCGAATGAAAATGACTACACCATTTAATTTACTATTTACTACCAATAGTAATATATCATACGTTTTAAGTTTTAATTAATTGGTAATTAATAAAGAAGTTGATTTATAGTTTCTTTACATGTAACTTATTATTTTAAAATTATACTAATTAACTGTTACTCTGTTAAAAGTATATGTTTCTAAATATATGTAACTTAAGATGATCTACATGTCGTTCTTGTAATATGTAATTCCCGTGGTAATTTACTATAATTTTCATTTGTAATAAAGCATGATAGATCATGGTGTGCGAATCACATAAAAATTATTAGACCAGAATTTCCTAATGTTAGATAAAAAGGCAGGTTTTCTAGGAAGAATAAAATTAGTATTTAGAAATGTCCTTAATAGGTACCATTCATTCCACTACCTAAAAAAAAGGAGAGGGATATTGTTTAGCTTATTTTCAGAATCTGTTTTCGTAAAGTAATAGGATTTATACCGTATATTTTATGTGCATAAATGTATACATTAAGCACTTGATTTTCTTTATTAAAAAAGTTTCAGTTTATGAATACCAACAGAAGACGGTGGCGTATCATCCCTCCAATATCCCCCATAATCTACAATAATAGGGAAAACTAATCAAACATGTTGAAAAATTATTATTTTATCAAATACTTTTTATCCAGTTGCATTTTGTAATACAAGTTCCAAGTTTCATCCAAAACTCTCATGTCATTAACTTGAAAACATAGTTATGATTTTTAGATTATTCCTTCACCTTTCATAACAGTATTTCAAGATAAATAAATAATTGTTAATACCAAATACTCTCATGTAATGTATATAGTACATAATAAATAGTATACCACTGTAATATAAATACCACAGATTTTTTTATGTTTCCTGGTACAAAGGAATGCATCGCTAATGCTGTTGCTTATTTGTAATCTGTTTGTACAAAGGCTTTGCTGCTTGGAATTGCATTTAAATGAGTTTTCTTTTTCTAGCTAAATTACTTTTTAACTCCCACTCTCACATCTTAAATTCAAAAAATAACCTAAATTGCAAAAAGTTCACTAACTAAAAAATCCTGCTTGCATTATTTAAATTGCTAAATTATAGCATTATTCAATCATAATACTATGGCCTGAGATTGCAACTAAAATGCAAAGTATAAATATTAGTTATTGTTTAGATGTTTATTATTGCAGTGATAAATTAAAGCATTTCGTCATCGTTTGATATTTTCATGTGTTGTTTATTAATTATTTCCCGCAACGTTTTTATTTAAACATTTTATTAGATCAGTATCGTGTCCTTCAATTTTAATTTTTTCTATTTATTAGTTAATATTTGCATAATTAAATTTTTTCATTAGTTATACACAAAAGTAGTAATGCATCTTTAAGAAAAATATATACAACATAATCTGATGTCATTTTACTCACAACATTAAATTAAAACAAATAAAAGTGATGAGAATTGTTAGTTTTAATAGGAAATTCATATAAAAATGTCATATTTCAGGTTATATATTGATTGTTACATAATGTGTTCATGTAAGTGAGTGAGTGAGTGAGCAGAGAAGCGTATCAATGGCCGCCACATCGCGGCGTGTGCGCAGACTGCAGATGAACAGCCGCCGACGTGGGAACGCATCAAAGAAAGTGACGAATTCGTATCCAATTGTACACAACACTTGCCCATTGCCATCACGTTGTTTTCAATAAAAAAAAAAAATTAATCATGATGTCGTTCACGCCTTTTGCAAAACCGCTAAAGAACAATAAAATCTCCCTTTTAAGAAGATACCAGAAGAAGAGGCGGGGATCTCACGTGATCTCCACCCGACATCATAATTTAACTACACAAAAACTTGTGTCTCAATAAATAAATCGGGTGATTTTTTTAACGGCCGTAAGTTAAGGTTCCAAGGCGGGAAATCGGATGGAAGTTGAGGGCGAAACTTTTAAAAAAGGAAACTGCTCTTGCGACGGCGCGCCCGCCGCTATTGGCCGCGCACACGGGGGCGGGAAGCGGCGGCCGCGCCATTGGTCCGCCCGGCGCACTACCGCCGCACTCATCTCGAGACGCGCACAAATAGATTTTTTTTTTAAACAAGCACAATTTTCCTATTCTTCTTGTTGCCGCAATGTTTCTATAGTCTGTTTTTGCTCGGCTCCGTTTTGTATTGTTTATTGTGTTCGAATGCGCGACAATCCACTCCCGGTTAATTCTCAGTGATATTAACAACGACTCCTCCGTGTATTGTTCTGTCGGCACCGCATGCAAAATATATTAAAAACTAACGATTGTTATGAAAAACACACGATGCCCGGCGCTGCAAGTTGCACAGGAAACCTGGCCACAAAGTAATTCATTGTTAATTAACACCAAAGATCTTGTAGTGTGTGTCTGACAATAGTCCCGCCTGTTGACAATGAGCAATTTAAATATTTCTTTTGCATATTGCGACAACAATGCGATTACTTAAAAAATCGATTGAGCACAGTATTCATTACTATTTTTTAAACTTGTATTCACTTTGTACAATATTTTACTGGTTAAAGAAACATGTACCTAAAATATTAAATAACTATGACAAATTTAGAAAAGAAAAAACTTGTTTCAACGTCACGCGACTCTGATAAAAAGGAAGACAGGTGGTGAATACCAATTGGTGTTAATGCTGTGTGCATTTGTTGATATATTAGTTCTATCAATAAATAATATACAGTAAATTTTGACGGTAAACCAAAAGTAAATTCACTTAACATAAAAAAGAAATTAACTAAGGTCTAAGAGTAGTTTGAGAATTAAATATTTTTCTTTGATTAATTAAATTCCATGGAAAGTTTTTTTAAGTAATTTTTGAACTACATGATCAGCACACAATAATGTCAGAGGAAACAATTCAGTTCAGTTACTAGTTGTAACCATGGCAACACTCCAAGTTTTTATATGGAAATACTGTCTGATTTTTCTTACCTATATTCGACTAGGTAAGGTCGGAGAAAATAATATTTTTGTACCATTCATGATTTTTTTGGCTTCCACTTTTATTAATCCTATTTAATATATAAAAGTTCAATGGCTATTATTTTTTCGTACATACAAGCTAGTCTAGTGCTTTTTGTATACTTTAAAAATTGTTTAGTTTGTATGCCTTCATGAACTGGCTTTTTATTTATACAAAAGCTCAGCTCCGTGATCACCATAACTAGTTATTTATCTTACAATACAAATGATCTTAAAATATTCGTTAGATGAAATGCAAGTCGTGCAGTTGTCGAGGTGAATAATAAATAACTGGATACTAATCATCCTTCTTAATCTGTAACAAAGGAGACGTGCCCAGCATTAAGAGATGATATTAAACTTGGATTTAAAACGATTTACAGAAAGAAAAAAAGAAATATCCATCATTTACGTACAATGAGATATATTCACTTTTTACTTCCTTAAACACGTACAATGAGATATATTCACTTTTTAATAACCGTCAAAACATTTTGGTAATATAAGAATTGTTTTCAGCTGGACATGACACAGACAAGACAGCATACAAAAAAAGGAAGATCACATATATTAGAATTCATTCCAATAGGAACTGAAAAAATGATAAAAGTAGTTCAAATTATCTCCCATTAACAAATAACATAAACGGACAAACACATAGTAACAAAATACTAACTTTAGATATTAAAGGGATGCCTATATCCAACATTGAAAACCTATTGGTTGATGATAATAAACATTCAATGAACAAGATTGTCAACATAGTTTTTTTTTATTTGAAAAAGCTATGAAACAAACTATACGTGCACTTTATGATAAGTGATATGCTAGCCCACAAAAACGTGGTACTGGTTAATATGGTATATGTTACACCACATTGCGCTCATCGCCTTGAGATACAAGGTGATAAGTCTCGTCACCCCAGTAGCATACAATACCCTCCGGAGCAGTACACAGTTATGTATGAACACTACTGTTTGGCGGCAGAAACAGGAGCTGCGGTGGTATCTACCAGAACTTCTAAATTAATCCTCATAGGGTGGGTCTCTTTACTTTAATAATTTCACTAGGTTACAGCTCCATTCAAATCGGAACACAGTAATATTTGCACAGTATGTTATGAGATACTGTGGTACTTACTTAGACCTGTCTCCAGCAATAGAGATCTACCACTAGTTATTTTTTTTATACCACTAAGGTGGCAAACAAGCATACTACCTGTCTGGTAGTAAGCATTTACCGTAGTGTATAGACGCCTACAGCACCGGAGGCACCACTGGCGCATTGCCGACCCCAGACCCCGAGTAAATATGAATTTGTAAGGTAACTACAGAAACAAGAAATTGCTGTTATGAAGTATTAAGATGGATAATAAGCGGAATTCAGGCATTAGTAGGCGCGGACGCAAGTAGCGATAAGGTGGTGGAAGGTTGTAGATGTTACCAGATTGGGTCCCATTTTTCCACCAAATTGCGCCCTTTGTTATGCAAAGCGCGCGGGCACCGTGTGCGGGCCCGAGCCCGCTCGCCCGGCGCCCGCGCGACACACGCCTTTATCTCGCATCGCACCAACTTACAATGCAAACTGTGTTTCGAATATTTTATCAAGGATCTAAGTCTATTTTTAATTGATCCATAGATCTTCCATCCATCCACCCCTCAATTTTGGTGCGCCTGCGCTGATTATGACTTTCATGAGCATCAATATCAGTTATTGAGTTAGAATAGTTCAATCACAATGTTATTGGTAATAATATTATAAAAGGTAGAAAATACTACTTAATTATATTTTATTATATTCATTTACTTAACTTCCAAATCTATTGGACCAACCATTATTATAATTTACACAAACATTTGTTTATAAATAAACTAATGAATGAAATATCAAACAGAAGTTTGAAAATACCAAGTAGTAGTTTCAAGTGCTATTTAAAAGGTTTTTTTACAATGATTTTTGTGTATCAACTTCTCTGTAGTCAATAAATAATTCTTATGTTAGGTAAATGTTTAATCCCGATATCTGTAACTGATCTGGTCCAATGGATTGCTCGTCATCAAATACAATCGGTCCGCTGTAAAAGATGAAAGCGCTCATTATACGAGAGTATACGGTAATCTACAAAATGAGGCCTCATTGATTTCCCTTCTGTTAATTGCAATAGTTACCGTTCAAAATATCTTTGCCACTATATTTATAATGTTGTGACCTTATTGTGTTAATTTTATGGCTTATTTTAGAATGTCATTTCATATTCGAAGGGAAAACTGTCTCCTTTTTCCCGCTGGACCTGGTTATCGCGCATCGGACCGATGCATCATATTTGTCCAACGTTCGTCATCGGCTCACAGACAGATCTGAATCGCGATGATAATGAATTGGGCACATTAAGAGTATGGAATGAGATTGGACCTATTACTATGAAGCTCATTGACCTTTGTAATCTATACACAACTTAATATTATTGTGTTAGTAGTGCAAAAACTGTACTTTAGTTTCTGTAACATGTACCTAATAAATATAGTATATAAATGTTGATTTTGAATCCAAATTTTCATTTGTACTAGCGGTAGGTCTCTGTTGCCGAAACCGCTTAGGTAGATATCACCGTAGCTCCTATTTCTACCGCCAAATAGTGTGCAAACGTTATTGTATTTCGGTTTGAAGGGTGTGCCAGTAAAATTATTGAGGTAACGAGACTTAACACCTAACGTCTCAAGTCGTCGAGCGAGATATGGTGCAGCTTATACTATTATAACCACCGCCACGTTGTTGCAAGCGTATCACTGACCATCAGGTGAACGTCGTGCTCGCGTCGTCATATAAAAAATCCATACATACGATTATCCGTGGTAAAATTTCGTAGAAGATTCATAAAACTTTTAAGTCTTCGTGATGGTCTAGAATATCATTTCGTACAAATTGCTATAAATTATACATATTTGGCAGTCTGTATAGAAGAAACAATAGAACAAAATAACAATAAGACGTCCAAAGCATTATTTCGAATGATAAGATTAATAAAGAATAAATAGAAAAGTCTCAAGTCTATCATGTCCTCGGGTTCAGATATAGCCAATAACTTTGCAGGTAAATTTTCTTCAGTTCTCCTCGAATACATTTTTAATTATGAAGTAAACAGATTAATAAAATGAAAGAAACTTAACAAAGTAAAGGCGTCGGCAAAAGCCCTAACGCAATATGTTATTCGTAAATAGCCTCCCATCACCAGATGTTTGAAGGAAGAAGGAGAGTCGAGATCACGTGAGATTAGGCGCGCCTGTACGCCATGTTTTTTGCTCGATGGCTGCCTTTACACGCTTAAAATGCATTCCGCGAGCATAAATTTAAATTTACACCCTTATCGAAATAGTTAACTCTTTGCTGAATTTTATTTACGAGCTAAAGGAAATGTTCGCAGTTGAGTTATGTTTTCCGTAATTATTTAGATGGAGTAAAGTTTTTGATGGAGAACCAAATATTCAAGATTTACTTTGGCAACTGTTCTCTCAGTTTCTATTTGTCAGATTGTAGAATAAATATAAATGTTGTTTTTTGTGATGAGCAGAACAAATCTCTACAGGTCTAATTAAAAAGAAAATTTATAGAGAGATGAACAATAAATTTTAATAGGAATATGTAAATGCAACAACGTATTTTGGTCTTACATTTAGGCTGAATTCTATCCATTATTTTTCGTTATTTAAGAACAAAATTTTAAATTATTTGTATATGCTTTTAATTTACACTACATAGAAAATAAAAGACATATCATGAACACTGTATTCTCAGTCTATTTACTACAAATTATTATATCCTTCACTTTTGATATCCAACGTCATAATAAGAGTAAAAGTTATGTGTAAGGAGCAGGCATTTCTCGCTTTATCTATGATCATGACAGGCATAATAAAATCACACGTTTATGGTTCATTAAATACAAAATGTAATAGAGGAAACTAAATTTCTTAGAAAGACTTGTGAAGATTTTTAAAACACTTATGAGGTACTAACAATTAGAAACGTTATTTAATGAAATGTTTACTTTATATAATATACACTTTTTACATCAGATTATTTTTAAAAAAGGTTTAAGAAGTATCACATTTTCAATTTTCCTATCAACTATAATTATCACACAATCCTAAATTAAATATTGTAATAATACACTCATGCATAGGAAACTCTTTTAATTTTCCAATAACTAGATCAAAGAGATATTATGTTAAAGTCTTATTAGCAAATGCGGAGGTGCGAAAAGACAAATAGAAAGAGGAAGAAGACTGTTATATAAATTTAAATAGAAACAATAAAAATATATATAAG